>JAOUQW010028493.1:0-11105 GCA_028565825.1 Olivaichthys viedmensis
GTAGAATAAGTCTGTAATGTAATGAAACGTGGAGAAGGTGAAAGGGGTGTGTAGACTTTCCGGCTTGACTGTATATATAACACCACTACTCACTCATGCTGCTTACTCACCAACACCAATGCTTTTTCTATGACAAAAACAGCCTTGTCATATCTAAGCAAGGCGTACAGACAGTATTGTGTCCTTGGCGTCAACTGACTAACTGATATAACTGACTGTGTTTTTTACAATCAATTGATTTTTTTTCCAGCTCCAAATCGTCATCTAAGAGTCTACAAATATGTCAGCTTCACACGTAAATGGCTGTATATCTACTGGGATCACATCTACAACTATTGGAATGAGTCTTATGTAGAAGGGTACAAGGTGCATGTTCTTTTGTATCAGTGACCTGCCAGTCATTCACACCAATCAATCAGAAGTTTGTTAAATGTGCATTACCTACATGAGTTTTGAACATTAGCTGGATACACTGGGATATTCCAGTACAAATGTCATGATTGTCCTGCTCAGTTCCACAACACTTTTTGCTTATATACTGTGAAATAGAACTATGCGTATGACAGTTGGCCTTGGTGTGATGTTCATACTGTATCTTCCTTGCATGAAGGTCTTGTTTAAGAAGGAAGGGGAGCGCTACGGGAAACTGTACACCACCGGCAGACATTACATCGACTTCCGCATGCCTGAGACAGGAGATTACGTAATAGAGATACGGGCTCGTTGTGAAGGAGGAGATGGCCCAATATCACAGATACAGGTGCAAGGTGTGCTGAGAATGCTTTATTACTTACTTGTATCCATCCTTTATTGTTTCCTACCTTTCTTTACCCCTACAGGCTCATCCATGTGCAATAGCTGAATATGCTTTTGCTAGTGTTACTTTAGTCTTCTAACAATTAAACAAATGATTGTGTTATAAACAAATATGTGTAATTATTGCTAACTTGATTTTGGTGTTTTTTTATGTTTTATATTTTCATTTTATACTTTATCATGCATGTTTTTTAGAAGGCCATTTAGACTGTTTCTTTAAGGTGACCTCTGGAACGAGCCCTTCCTGTACCACTCCTGTTGTTATTTCCTGTTGTTTTGTCATAGGTGAAGCCGTGCTGAGCTCTCCGTCTCTATGTGCTGTGTCTCTGCTGCTGCTTGTGCTGTTCTGCATGAACCTGGGCATTTAAAGAGACGTTTCTTTCCCTAGCTGGGTCTAAAAGACTGTAGAAAAACCAAATCCTTCTCCCAATGTTCTGTCTATGGAGGTGTAATTTGTTAGTTACATTATGCAATTACTTCTTTGTATAACTTTCCTAATTTGCATATGAAATACAAAACAGTAGTTTTATTGGTGTAAGAGATTAGGCCACATGATAAACCTTTTTTTGGTTTTGTTTTTTTTGTTGCAATATTTATTATTTGATTATTTGGGAAGTCAAACATTGAATTGTTTGTAAAAAAAAAAAAAAAAAACCTGAAATTACTGTGTTTAAATTTACTCTTTTTTTTCGTGTTTCACATGTTTATTTAAGTTGTTTTGTGGATATTTATTGATGCTGAATTATAACTCTACAGCTGTTGCTAGTTTTGGATAATGCTTTTGTCTGTTTAAAAGCTATTTGAATTGTATTTTTTATGTTTTTGGTATGTTTGAACTGTGTGAAGCAGGTCTTTGTTTGATTACTACGCAAAGTTTCTGAAAGATGTGTGGAAAGAAGGAATTCCATCCAATTTAGTTGCTGGTTCTAATTAAATTTAGCTTGAATAGTCATCACATTTGCTTATAATGGTGTTTTAAAGTGCAATTTTCACACCGTTCCAGTACGAATCAAGTACGAGATATATGGAAATTAATGCTGTAAAATGTCCTCATTAATTATTATTATTTATTTACAACAAAAGATACCGGGTGAACACTATCTTGCACTGGTCACAATGCACACAAGGGCCGTATTCAGAGTTGGCAACTTAAGTTCAAAAGATACATCAATATTTACAGGGGAAAGTTCTCTGTATTCAGACTTTGTTTACGCAGGTACTTAACTTGATTTTCTGGGCGGTCCATTTAGATTATTAAAATGACCTGCGTGCAGTTCAAGCCCCCGAGGTTGCCAGTTTTTTTTCTTGTGTAGCACTCTCAGGGTAGGATCTTTCCAATAGCATCTAGACCACTACCTTTAAATCAAGTACTTGCCTTTAAGCCCCCCTCAAAAATAGAGGGATAGAAAATGCTGATGAAGCAGATCATTTCTTTATTGTGAATTGCAATACGATGTAGGATAAAAGCAAGAGACAATAAAAATACAGTTTAGACGAATGCATATATGATGTGCAAATAAGAAGACAAAGATAGGAACTTGAGTTAGGGACACGGACTATAGACTGAAGACTTGTGAAATTTCTGTCTGTATAAAAACATGAACAAAAAAATAATAAATTAGGACCGCCGACCTTAACGCATCTTTAAAACCGTTGAAATTAGTCTAAACTGTTTATGTGCATATGCTATAAATACACAGAATACACAAATAAGACATACTTTTTAATATTTTAAAGCCTATTTTTTAATTTTATGACCGCGCTGTAGTCGCTTTCTGGACAGTGCATGCGCAATATCCTTATATTAAAAAGTTTTATTTTGTGTATTCTGTGTATCTACAGCATATGCACATGTTGACACTCTTTCCAAAACTGTTCAATCCAAGTTCAAAACATAACACAAAACCATACAACATAGCAATTTGCTACATTTCTACAGTAACATCATCTAGCAATATATTCAAAGTTAAAATGGTGTGTAACCAATTGTAAAAAAAATATATATAAAAACCCTGTAATAAAAATACTTATTTAGTTCTTTGCTCAAAGTAATCAGTCGTCCTTCATTGTTTCTGAATTGATAATTGTGAGGGTTAGGGAGACGAGAGACGGTGGATACAAGTACAAAGCCGTTTACTAACAAGTGCCGCAACATACAGATTGTGAACAGGCAACACAGATAGCACACGGACGATATACAAAGTAACATGAAAATGTTTGACAACAGGGGACGGAAACAAGGGGGTACTTATACACACACAAATCGGGAACGAACGAGGAACAGCTGGGAACACAGGTGAGAACTCGGGATGAGACAGGAGCGTAAACAAACAAACTAAACATAAGCACATGGTGATAGTTGCCATGGCAACCACCAAGTTCAAGGCAGGGAGTTCATGACAATAATAGGATTAAAATATTATACCACCCACTTTAAATCAGAATCATTCTACTGCACTTGCTGCATGGAATTCCACATGAAAAGTGTACTGAAAACATCTAAAACAGTAATTATACCATAAGGAAGTTTAATTTTAGTTTAGATTAGATTAGCATCACCTAGATTTAGATCACTGTCAGTAACCAAATATATTTAGCCTGTGTAAATGTAAAAAAAAGAAAAGAATTGTGAACAAGGACTACATGTTGTAAATACTGTACATCTCTAAGGTGTGCTCTTGACTAAACATAATAAATTCGTCACTTAGTTTGGGCCCTGTCCCCAAGTATTGTAAAACCATTTCTTAAGAAACCACATCTTGACCCCTCTGATCTCACCAATCTCCAATATGCCTTTTCTCTTTAAGATTTTGGAGAAAGTTGTCGGCCAACAGCTCTGTTATTTTCATGATAGTTATAGGTCGTAACAATACACTCCTCTGTCTCTGACCACAGCGTCTCTGGAGGGGAAACAGGGTTTTTGAGAGTTTTTTATTTTCATTTTTTAAATAGTCTTATGAAAGGCTTAGTTAATTGCTGGCAATCCAGAGCCTGGGCCAGGCAGCAGACAAACAGGCTAAACTGTGATCGTCTGTTCGCTGCCTTGAGATGTCACTCAGGTTCCACACTATTGAGACTGTGTCTGTCTCTCGAGCTAAACAAAAATACAGACAATATCAGAAAGTTTATTATAGTAATCTAATTATCATAAAAACAATTTAGACTAAAAACACTGACCGCACCTTTGATTTAAAGCTAGGACTGCTAAATATTAAATCCCTTACATCTAAACCACTTATTATAAATGAAATTATAACTGATCAGGGCTTTAATGCACTTTGTTTAACAGAGACTTGGATCAGATCAAATGAGTATGTAGCTCTAAATGAGGCTAGCCCTCCTGGAGACAGCTATATACACCACCCTCGTCTAGGAGGAGGCATCACAACTATTTATAACGATACCCTAGGCATTATCGAGAAATATCAATACGGCTTAGACATACCTTACAGTTTACAGTAATGTTTTTATCTTTGCGTGAAACGAATTCAAAATAATGAGAATATCTCCATTTGTCGAAACATCCACTCTCGTCCTCTTCAGCCATTGTAGCCTGAAATTAGCCTGCACTCGCTCAGGACGCGTCACATTCACAATCCAAGTTGTGCAATCAGCTGTTGCAGGGTGTGGGTGTGTGCACAAATTACGCAGAAGGGCAGGAAACACCTTATATATAGATTAAATTTGTTTTAAATGCTTTGAGCGTAATTAATATTTTTTGCTTAGAAACATAACGCAAGTAACGAAATTCCTATTAAGTCAGTAACTGTAATGTGATTACAAGAATTTAAACTGTAATGCGTTACACTACTTCATTACAGGTAAAAGTAATCACATTACTATAACGTGTTACTTTGTACCGCGTTACCTCCAACACTGCTGATCATAGCGGTCACATACGGTGCAAGGTTGCTGGAGATGTGGATGGTATTAGGTCAAGCGACCAGGTCGTTGGATAATTTGTGTGGTCATCAGCATCACAACTTCTTCCTTTGTGAGCAGCTTGAATGTGTGGAAAGTGGAACCCAAATTGTACGCATGGGCTAACTCCACCTCGGCTGGATGATTGAAGGATGCCTGAATGGCAGTAAGCTTCTGAGCAAAGTGCATTTTGAAGTCATCAGCAAGAGTGAGTGTGAGAGGGGGAGGAGGGGGTTAAGTAAGGAAAAGGTTGAGAACAATTTATGTGGGTCAGAGACACACGTGTTGATTTTGGAACGAAAGAAGGCAGTTTTGGCGGTAGCAACAGAAGAGGAAAAGGAAGCAAGCAACACCCGATACTTAGCAAGATCTAGGTGAGTTGGATTTCCTCCATTTTTAATCAGCACTGTCCGAGAAACACTGTTCTTTCAGACCAGAGAATGTCAGACCGCCAGGATCTGGAAGGTGTTGGGCCTTGCTGGCTTTGAGGTGAGAGTGCAGAGTGAGACTAAAGACGTGGAGAGAGCGGTGCAGAAGGTAGCAGCGGTGGTGTCAGCAGGCAAATCTGAAAAAGAAGGCATTGGTGGTAGGCATGAGAGCACAGTAGAAGAGAATGAAGATGAGGACAGGGTCCTAAAGTTTCTTCTGAAAGTAACAATAGAAGTGGGAGGAGGTAGAGTGGTGTTGAGGACCAGTGGAAGAGAGAATGACAATGAAATGGTCCGATATGTAAAGAGTTATTGTGAGGTTTGATGCGGAGGAGTTCTTTGTGACCACGTCATGGATGTTGCCAGCTTTGTAGGTTGGTGGTGACTGCAAGTCATTCAGGTCGAAGGACCTGAGAAGGTGGATGACCGTGGACATGGTGCCACTGGTTTGGATATTGAAGTCTCCAAGTAGGACCGGAAGGGTGCCATTCTCTGGAAATGCAGGTAGAAGATAATTGAGTTTGTCTATGAAGTCGCCAAGAGGACCTGGAGGACAATAGACAACAGTGATATGAAGTTTACAAGGTTTCCAAACAATTACAGCATGTAATTCAAATGAGGGGTCTGAAGTTCTGGAAGAGAGGACGGACAGTATGTCCAGGAAAAGGTGATAAGCAAACCTGTATCCCCATCCCGACCAGAAATCCTATGGATATGGGAGAAATAGAAAGCCGTAGAGAGTGCAGCAGGTTTGGACAGGTTCTCTTGGTTGTTCCAAGTCTCTGTGATTGCCAAGGAGTGAATGGGTAGACTAGCAGTGTACGCTGTAAAGTCAACTTTGTGTACACCTGACTGTCAGTTCCAGAGGCCTCCAGCAACTAGGAGCTCCACGGCTGCAGACCTGAGTGGACAGATAAGATGGGTGAGGTCACGTTTGCATGTAGAAATCGAGTTGTTAAAGTTAAGTACTTCGTCCATTTTACTGCACTTGTACTGCAGTACTAAAAACTACAGTAGTAGAAGTTAGAGTCATACAAATGCATAAATTGGGAAAAGCGTACAAAGTGTTTGGATCTCCCAGTCAGTTATAAAGAGTGAAAGCTGTATTACACCCCCAATCAATCAGTGCGTTAACATGTACACAGTAATCTGATTATTGCAAGAAATCAGATTGTCAATAACTCGATCACCATGTTTACAAGCACATCAGTAATCTGGTAGCAGGAAACTCACAGTCTACATAATTCATTCAATAATCATTTCTCTTGTCTAGTAGTGAACCGAGGTTGGTAAAGTAGCCACAACCTCATTCAAGTAAAGAATGTCTAGAAAAGGCAGACCAAACCTGAGAATCTAAGCAAATTCTAGAAGGAAGCCACAGATAGGCCAACAATCACCTTGAAGGTGCTACTTCTTGCATAATTGGCTGAAAGTGGAGTAAAGGTGCACCATATCAAGCGCTTTGCATAAATCTGTCCTGTATGAGAGGGTGGCAATAAAAAAGTCATTACTCAATAAAAACCATATGAAGCAGATTTGGACCCTGTTATGTGAAAATCTTTTATGGTCAGAAGAGACCAAAATAGAGGTTTTGGCCAAAATTCAAAGCATTACATGTGCCGCAAACCTAACACTGCCCATGCCTCCAGAAATACCATCCCTCCAGTTAAGTATGGTGGTGGCAGTACAAGCTGTGGGATGGGGTATCTTGGAAGAAAAATTCATTCAATCTTCTAAGAAACTGAAACTTGGGAGAAAGTTCACCTTCCAGCAGGACAATGATCCAAAGCACAAGGCTAAAGCAACATTGGAGTGTCTCAAAAACAAAAAGGTGAATGTCCTACAGTGGCCCATTCAAAGTCCCGACCTTAATCCCATTGAGAGTCTGTGGCACTATTTGGAAACTGCAGTTCACAAGCTCCAATCAACCTGGACAACCGGCTGCAAATCAAATGGGAAGAAAATCCCTTTTTAATATTGTTCAAAGCTGGTACATACTAACCCCAAGACTTAAAGCTGTTCTTGCAGCAAAAGGTGTCAAGAGGCATGTTTCAGGTTTTAGACTTCTTTAAAATATCTGTAGACAAACAACGTATATTGGCTTTGAAAATATAGTAATAAAAAATATAAATTCACAGTACAAATACCAATAGGAAAAATTTAAAAGTGAAAATTTAAATAATTTGTATTCCAGGAAACCTTTGATAACTTTCAAGGGGGTTGAATACTTTCACAAGACAGTGTAAATTAGTGTAGCCTATTCCCTTCACATTAGCTGTTTACATGCAAAGATTTTCGCCAATCCGAATGAATTTATTCTGATTGCAGAGTCCTAATGAATTTTTTATATGTATCCTAAACTGGGCAGTCTGTAGAAAATCTCTGTTTACATACACGTTGTAATCCTTGGATACTGAGTGACAAGGGGGTGTTTTCCCAATGTGCAGCCATCCATAGAATCATGAAATGCAGACAAAGCTGCTACAAACACTTTTGATGGTACTTTCCCAAATTCAGATGTGTTTGGAGGAATCGCAATACTATAGGGGCAGGTGACATGGTCTGCCCCACTCTCTCTGCACCCTGCTGTGAATAATTTCCAACGGTGTGCATACAGAGACCTTTCAGATGGGGCTCTGGCATTCAACATACAGACAGCGTCATCTAAAGTATCTGCAGGGATGGGCTTGTCAGAGGCCACAAGGCTGAAAATAACTTCAGAACCAATCAGTGCATACCATGGAGGGCAATTCGTTTTTTCTTGAGAAGCAAACAGATCTACTTGGGCTATGCCAAACCGCAACAAATTATCAGCTACCACCTCAGAGGGTAGATAGGTTTTCCAGAGAGAATGGCGTAGGGAACCCCTCATGGATTGAGAATCAAGGGACAGGCCTAGGTCACCTGTTTTCTGGGCACTAGATTGCTCTTTTTCAGATTCACCTTGAATTCCAGTTGCTGTACAAGGGACAGAACCATGCTTGTGTCTGTCACTACCTGATCACGGGGTTTGATCAGATGAGCCAGTTATCTAAATAGGGGAGTATATTCAAGCCTGTGTTCTGCAGAGAAGCCACTGCAGCTTCTACACATCTGATGATCACCCGAGGGTATAGTGAGAGGACAAAAGGTAAATGCAAAATTGGTATGCAAAACTGGGCAAAGTGAAGAAACACACTGGAATGAAAAAATAGGCACCCTTTAGGTCTGTTGTGGTTCGCCCGACCTCACCAATTGGAGAAGAGAAGCTGTATGGATTTGAATGGATGGACCTTTAGGCATTGATTCAAGTGGCAGCGGTCCAAGATTGACCGAATAGGTGATAGGTGGAAATAAAAGCCAGTGTGTTGTTCGCTAGAGCTTACTCTGGTGATTTGCCCCCCTGCGGGAGAGTGTTGATTTCCTGCATGAGTGCGAGACCTTGTTTTAACTTGGTCAGATTCCTAGAAAAGGTGGGGGGCATCAATTAAATTGGAGCCGTTAACCAATGGCTATTGTCGACCGTACCCTGGTGGTGGTCACTTGACTTTCCCAATATTCGAGGCACTGCTTGGAGGAATTTCCCTTGGACACCCCAATAACGCTAAGCTGTCCCCGTCCCCCATCCTGTGCCCTTTGAGGGGGCACTTGTGAGGCGGCTCCTGTGGCGCATGGCGGTGCAGGTTGGATGGCTGGGGCCCATAGTGACGCCCCTTGCTGCAGAGCCCAAGCCCATATCTGGCTGTTGGTTTTGAGGCCACACATTCTGCCTTAGAGCTGCTCACTTGCTGCCATCTGTCTATGCCTACCCATGGTTGCCTCAGGGTGTCCTCCGTCTGCCTAGACTTTTCTGCTTTATCCAAGATACCCAGAGATGAGGAACACGTGCTCCGGTACCACTGGTAAACCCATTATGTCTTTCCATATGCTCTCTGGCAATTCTGTCTGTGTTAGCCAGACCTGGTGGCGAGCTACCATGGCTGAGGACATTGTAAAACCTCCCTGGTTAGCTAGGAGTGGATAGATAGTGGCACATCAGGTGCTCAATTTTGCACACAGCCGCCAGAACAATGGCCAAAGCATGACCCAATCTGGATGCACGTATTACTGCATTATATGTATGACAGATAAGCCCATCAGTCTTTGCACACTCCCTCCTGGGACAAGGAGGTGAAGACGATGCACGATTAGGATGCAGGGGAGTTAGAACATTTCCTGTTCGACAGGAGGCATATCTTCCAGCCCAGAACCGGCATCATTCAAAACCTTAGTGAGTTGTGTGCATCCTGGGTTAAACTATTGAGGTGCTAATGGTTTAGCCAAAGATCTTCTTAACATAATCTTAGCATAATCATCAGTGACTGTTCTTAGAACTGTACTGTACATTGAACTATATGGTGCTGATAATCTTATCCTGACCCAAGTTGTATGTATGTATCATTGTTCAATAAAAATAAAAAATAAAAATAGTACCGCACCTGGAGTCGCATCGTCACTGAAGCTCAATTTGAAAAATCCAGTCAGTTTTGGAATTCTTTTGAGCATCTCCCTTTCACGCGCCTCCTTTTATTTTATTTTTTTGTGCTCCACTATCATATTTTCTGTTATCCGACATGATGACAATTAGATAATATCGAAAACCAATGTGACTGCACCTGTGTGAGTTCGTAACCCTCCCATTGGCAAAACCTAAACCAATTAACAAAAGCCAAATATGACAGACGAACTACTAAGCAAATCAAAGCACCTCTTTCAACGAAGCATTGAACTTGGACGAGCCAGCAACAATATTTCTTTAAATATATTACAATCGCTGGACTGAAATCCCAAATATTTATTCATAGGTTTTGATTAAATTGGGGGCCCCCTTTTGCACGGGGTCCTGGGCTACAGCCCAGGTTAGACCGTGCATAAGTCTGGCACTAAGCATACAGTGGCTGAAAAGTGTCTACAATGTGATCAGAGTACAAGCGGGAACATTGGCAGGTCTAGCTATGACAGCATAACTAAAAGGGAGAGCCATAAGGTAACATAGGCATGAGGGCACCCTGAGACATCAGCGTCCCGCCAGTCCACCGCCAACAAACCTGAGTGAACAGCGAGAAAGTGGGGCGACAGCATCAAAACATCCCAGTTTACCAAAACTCTATGCCCATGAACCCCCAGATCTGCACCTTTACCTAAGAGAAGAGCTATATAACAAAATGTCTAACTAAACAAGTAGGTTTTCAGCCTGGACTTAAAGATTGAGACTGTGTCTGAATCCCAAATATTAACAGGAAGACTAATACTTATGACCTATAAAGCACAAAATGGTCTCGCCCCACAAAGCCCCCTAGCTGTAGGTTTCATTATTTGAGGTATTGATAAAGAACCTGCACCATTTGATCGAAGCAGGTGTGGCAGATCATAGTAGACCAACAGTTTGCCCAGGTACTGTGGGGCGAGACCATTTTGTGCTTTATAGGTCATAAGTAGTATTTTATAATCAATGCAGAATTTTACTGGGAGCCATTGTAGTGTGGATAAAAAAGAGGTAATATGGTCAAACTTGCTGGTTCTAGTAAGAAGGCTCTCCTTCCATGCATTTTGGAAGACTACCAGTTTAGTTTGACGCCATTTACGTTCTAACTTATGAGTGGTGCGAGTGTGATCATTATACCAGGGTGCTAACTTTTTCTACCTAATTATTTTTCTTTTAAATGAGGCAACATTATCTAGCGTGAAACGAAACACTGACTCTAAACAGTCAGTCATTTCATCAAGTTCTGTGTGGTCAGTATTTCCAATAAAGCTGGGAACGGTAGCGGATGTGATTGTATGTTTAATGCGGTAGGGAGGCGAGGTGCATATATTATGACTAAGAGGCAGTTCAAATGAAATAAGGTAGTGATCTGAAATAGTTTCAGACTGGGGTAGGATAGCTATGTTTTCTATATCTATGCCAAATGTCAGTATTAA
>JAOUQW010028494.1:0-11101 GCA_028565825.1 Olivaichthys viedmensis
CTGACCCCAGCTTACCAACATGCTGGGATATGCGAAGAATCAATTTCACTGTACTGTACTGTACTGTACTTGTATATATATATGTGACAATAAAGGAGCATTCTATTCTATAAATGTGACAGTAGTTCCTCCCTGTCACATTTGACACATGAGTGTCAAACAAACTACCAACAATAGTCTTTAGTCTTTATACTATCATTGCATAGTATTTAAGCAAGTGCAACCCAAGTGCACTGAAAAGATTTTTTTTGGCCTACGAGTTAACAAACAATAGGCCTAAAAATGAGTTCAAGTTCCCACCAGACTACAGAATAACAATCTCAGCAGCAAGAAAGTCTCCCTCTTGCTGACTTTATCAGCCAGCTCATCTGTCTTCCGGAGGAAGTGTCCTTCATTCAGCGTGGGCCACCTAATATCAACATTCAAGATGCCATTGGCAGAATATTATTGTTGTTCTATAAGAAGACCAGCATAGAACTGGAAGCCCTGCATGATGAGATACAACATCTGACCTGATCTCGGTGCAGACGGGAGGACGACAATGATGAAGAGAAGTCGGATCCAGAGGTCCGAATCGTGACTGAGGGTTTCAATAAGATGTCCTTCTGACAGTGTAGCAACTCCTGCCCCAAACCCAATGGAGGGTGAAGCTTCCATTCCCACTGCTCAATGTCAAGCCTCCTCAGAGTCTAGCCAGAACCGCTCCCGATGAGCAGGAGAGAAAGCAACCATATCTCTCCATCCTGGCTCTGAGAGCTATTCAGCTTACTGAGGACCCCAATACGAACCCAATTCCGAGCAAGTTGACCAAACCCGGTCTGTCTTGTCTTATACTCACTCTGAACGTAAGGAACGTTCAACAGAGCACCAAGGGCGCTCTTTTTCCGATGCTCTCCTGTACTTTACACCCCTGCAACATAGGCCGACCAGCTGCCAGCAGTCCGGCTTTACAGACCACAGAGGAGACATACACTCAAATGAACAGCGAGACCTACAATGCACTGCCTCTCGCTGTCACAGAGGGCGTGGCATTTATGATCTATCCCCAGAAAGGGATGAAACATTTTATTATGACCCCCATGAGGGAGATGCACTGCAGCCCTACAGGCGCAGTAGCCGCACATCACGCCATTGCAAAGGACGTTGAACGGTTTGATCCCGAGAAGCGTGACCACAACATGGAAGACTATCTATGGGAGATTAGACATTGTCTTCTTGACTTGCCTTACTCCACTCAACAGGAGAAAGTGAAACTTATCTGGAAAACGACTTCCAGATCAGTTCATGCGTTCATAGAGACGCTGCCAACTAATGTCCGCGAAAGCTTTGATCGGCTCTGCAGTGTACTAGCCGAAGAATATTCACCATTCGCTGATGAAACATCAGCCACCATATCTGCGATACAGATCCGACATGGTCGCAACAAAAATCCTCGTGAGTTTTTCCATCGTTTACGACACGCATATTTCCAAGGAAGGAATGGACCTGGTCTAGAAGACGACAGAGCCTTCAAGTCCCTCTTCTTACATAACCTTCATCCATGTGTACAAATGTGACACATGTGGCCCTTTCCACCCATCAAAGCAACCCGTCCATGCGTGACATCTGAAAGATGGCACAAATGGTCTGGGAAACAGTGGTTCGCTCCAGTGACAAGAGGGAAGAGAATTCCAGAATACTTACACTCCACGATACTGGAGGTTCTCGCCTAGAGCTAGAAGGAGTTGGCACCATCTTTCCTAATCGTGCCCATGCCAACACCCTTCAAAGACACCCATTCCAGGACTATAGTGGGACAAGAGGGTGGAAGAACTGGCAAAACCAGTCAAAAGGGGATGGACGCTACCCACCCCGTGATCACCAGCAAGAACAAGGCAACTACTACCCTCATTGGAACCAAGGACGTTAGGACAGAGAGATTAGGCCAAAAGAGTGTAGTACAGGCGAGTATCACCAGAGATATCACTGAGTCACACAGTATGGCTGAGTTAAGGTCAGCTACAGATGCTAAAAGAAACTGTAGCCAAGCTCTCCAAGAATAAATGAAAAGGGGCCAGATTGATGAGAATCCACCAAAGTTATGACTAAGCGAGGACCCTTCGCCGTCCCACCCAGAATGTACCTCATGGGGTGGGGAAAGGAACCTCCGAGTGGAAGCACAACCCCCAACACTGCAGAGCAACCTCAGGCTGTTCTATCAGTGCCTTGGTCCTCCTCCTTGCTACAGTTCTTAGGTGACCTTGTTCAGAAAGGTAACGCCCAAAGAATTTACACCAAAGTCCATGTTGAAGATAACCCTCAATGTAAACGAAAGTCACCCTGCAACGAGAGGGTCGGGTAGCCCGAATCCCCGTGCATCATAGTCAAGAGACAAGAGTGTCGACCTCCAGACGGACAGTGCAATCCTGAAAACAAACCACAAGATGACCCATTCCCCTTTGCCCAATCAGCGAGCAGCCACAGTTCCTTCCTTTGTGCGCTCGGGAAATCAAAATTGGCTCGCTATAGTCCCCTGATTTTAGGTGGTGTTGTCATCAATGAGACAGCTGTCCAAAATGTGGTGGTGGCCCTGTGGTCTGAGAAATTTGCCATCAGCCAGGACTTATTTGAAGCACTTGGCCGCCGCAACTATCACCCACCGTTTATACCCAAGAGCCACCGGTTCCCACTCTCTGGGTTTTGACAGAGCTCAACCAAGAGCACTGGAGTGTGTTCACTCTCTCTTCACATCAGCAAGAAGCAGTTCTTACACTATATGAGTGTGGTTCCATACCTGTCCTATTCTGTCTATATCAGGGCAGATATTTTGGTCTGGCTTGGGACCCAGTTGGATACCATCAACGGAATCCTCTGGTCCCGGGTGAATGTCAGAAACTAGTCGCAGCCATGGGATCTGGGCAAACTATTCCCCAAACTTGTCAAGTGGCAAGCGAGTTTAATATGGTAGTTCCCACAAGAACTGCCAGCGTTCCCATTCGGCTTAGGGTCTTGAAAGGACAAAAGCTCGTCTGTCCGGAAACATTCTTCCAAACAAAAAAAAGTTTCTCAAACCTAACTACCTGCTGCACACCTTTGCTTGAACTTAGCCACCGTTCTGCTTATCTGTTGGTCCAAAACGTGACCAACCTCCCTATCCAGGTGATTGCCCGCACGGTCTTAGGTTACTTAATCGACAGTACGTTTCATGATTTTGAACTCTGTTACAGTAATCAGAGAGTTACCAAATTCCCTCTAGGTGTGTGAAGGTCATGATGGCGTACTCTTTACACGAGTGGGATGACTGTGATCGTTCCACATGGGATAGTGATTGGAGACAACATCCACTCTGTTGAACTCATAGGGATAAAATGGTCATGCTCGCCACCACAGCTGAGGCTAAGGTCCTGCCCTCTAGTGGTGAGGCCATCACTGTTGCCCCAGAAGAGCCTTACCCAGGTTTTGAGGCTGAAATACAACAACTTGCCCAAGCTGACGTATTAACAACGGAAGCACAAAGGGAACAACTCCGCTCCCTGTTCCATGACTTTGAACACATCTTCTCAAGGAATTCCTATGATTGTGGTGTCACTAACCTCCACACCGTGCGAATTCCCTCTGACCCAGACATCCTGGACTCACTGCTGGAGAAGAAAATTATTCGTGAATGTAACTTAACCTACAACTCTCCCTTGTGGCCGGTGTTGAAACCATCAGGAAAATGGCGTGTAACCATTGACTATAGACTGAACACACAAACAAGTTCCGCTCTCCCACTGGCCAATGATTCACCTTGACCAAGAGCTAGCCAAAGTCAAAAATGCCCAATTCTTTTTATCCGTAGATGTGTCAAATGGCTTCTGGACGATGAGAGTGGATCCCACCGACCAGTACAAGCTAGCCTTCTCATGTGGAAATCAACAGTTTACCTGGAATTGATGCCCGTTCTAATATTCTAACTCTCCAGCAGAGTTCAATATCTTCCTCCACAAAGCCATGAGTGACGCAGCTGCACGAGATAACCTAATCTATATAGATGATATTCTCATGCGTAGCCCCGCATGGGAAGATCACCTTGTTGAGGTCCGCCAGTTCTCAACCAACTCTCCAAAGCAGGGGCAAAACTGTCCCTCACTAAGGGACAATGGTGTCGCACCAAGGTTGAGTATGTTGGACTCCTGGTTAAATCCAGCCACAATTTGGTAGTCCAAGCAATCCGAGACATCAAGGCCCCAACCAATGTCCCAGAACTACTCAGTTTTCTCGTAGTTACTCATGACAGTTCATTGAGGACTATGCAGAGATAACTAGGCCCTTGATCGAACTACTCAAGAAGGACACAGGACTTTGAGTGGGGACCCGCCCAAGAAGGTGCTTTCAACGAACTGAAACGATGCCTCTGTGTGGCTCCCTTTCTTGCCTATCTGGACAAAGATAAAGAATTTTACTTGGAGGCCAGTTTCTCACAGCATTGCCTCAGCGCGGCGTTCTCTCAGAAGTATGACCAAGACCAACGCATTGTTGCATACGCGAGCAAGCCGCTCAGTAGTGTGTAAATTAAATTCTCTGACTGTGAAAAAGCACTGTTGGCTACAGTGTGGGCTGTGGAGCACTTTCGCAGTTATATTGGAGGCCAAAACATTATCATTGAGACCTCTTATCAACCAGTTGCTTTTTTAAACAGTCAGCGGCTCAGAGAAGGCAGAGGCTTTGCAAGGGTACGAAGTGGAAGTGAGGTATGCTCAGAACCAAAGAATGCCCTTAGGCCAAGGACTGGCTGAGTGTAAGCACTGCGACTACAAGAATGAGCCACAGGAGCCCATAGTCGTCACAACTCCATCCTTGCCATCAAACCATCACTTCTACGACGAAAACGTCTGCCACAACTTGCCTGTGGTCTATGTAGACGGCTGCTCCTTCCACCTTGAGAGCCATGTTGAAGCCGGAGTGGGCATAGTGTGGCAAGACAACTACATCCTGGAGCCAAACGGGTACCAACTGGGTTCAAAGACCAGTCAATACGCAGAGATTGCCGGTGTGTTCATTGCCCTGCAGCAGGCTGCTCGAGCAAACATAACCGAGTTTGTAATCTGTTCTGACTCCAACTATGCGCGATACAGCTTTGTTTCCCACTTCCCATTGTGGAGACATAATAGCATGATAAATGTCAGAGGAAAGGATGTCAAGAATGTAGAGCTCTTCCTGGCATGTGATAAGCTTGTCAATGACCGCGGGATGAGGATTTATTGGAAGAAGGTGAAAGGGCACTCACAGACCCCTGGGCCAGATAAAAGGGGCAACAATGAGGCTGACTGCCTCGTCAAAGCCGGGGCCTTGTGGGGAACCCCCTGGGAGTTGCTCGACGAATGGCTCCCAAAAACAGAGACCTCCATTGTGAATGTGGTTACTCGCAGGCAGCGAAAGGAGATACTCGATCGTTCCAATGACAAACACCCGATTGTGTGTCTGGGCAGGAAACCAGGGGCTGATGACTTGGTTGCCATGCAGCAACAGTATCCAACAACCAAATCCATCTACCAGCTGGCATCTGACCCAGAAAGGTCTCCCATGAGGCGTTGCAACCTTAACAACTTGTACAACCTCAGACGACACCTCAAGGTCCTAAAGGGACTGCTGGTCTTCGCCCCTGATCATCACAAGCCACCGCGATGGGTTGTTCCAACTGACCATAGGGGGGTGATGATCCAGCTCGCCCACGATGCGCCATGCAGTGGCCATCGGAGCGCTAAAACCACTTGTAATATGCTTAGAGAAGTGGTCTACTGGTCTTTCATGGCCAGGGATGTTGATGAGTATGTGAAGAGTTGTCTGGTCTGCTGTCAGTTCCAACCGCATCAGAGTCTCAAAACCAAACCAAAGTCCTGTCTACAAGTGGGTCCATGCCAATCAAATTAGGCAGTACAACCCTCCAGCAGGGGGGAGGGAGGACGATAACTAGCTTTTCAAACGGGTTTCAACGGGTTTTGATTATTTTTAGCCTGCAAGTTTACTTTCGGTTTCAAACGGTAGGCGAAACAGCTGCCGTATTAACCCCGCTGTCGGCCGGTCTCGGTAAAAGTCCAGTCTACGAAAGAATATCTCAGACAGCAGATCCACGACCCAGCTCAATCTCAAGCTGCAGGTACGCAGAAGAGCAAAGTTTCTGAACGAGGTGTATCGCCATTTATCCAGCGCATTAAAGGACAAGAATCGGACCACAAGAGCTGCATTCCATCTCCTGTGCGCCACGAACTGAATGCAATGAAAAGTAAGACTGTGTACATCTGGGCAGGAATAAATTAGTATAGTGTACTATTATTTCTGTATAGTTGTAACCGTGTAATGATTTTGTTTCAATCGCCCTTTGTTAGACCAAAGGGCTCCCCTCGTGCACACACCCTCCCCCCTTTTCTCTTATCTATGCATGCAATTTCTTTCTCTACTCCTAACATGGCCGCTCCATCATTGGGCTCCGCGTTACTGAAGCAAATAAGTCCTAAAGCCCGTTAAGTTATTCCCATTAATGTTACTGCGCTTTGAACTTATTTTGCCGTTAGAGCTATTATTATAGTTCCCTATTGTTGACCGTCCACCACGCGTGGAATCTTTGAACTCCCCGCCATATTCTCTCCTCTATTGTTCTCCTTCATATACCAAGAGGCACGCTCACAGATCTCCGTGGACACACCTCCCACGCTCCACACGAATGTGCGTATGTTGGCACGCAGACCCTAGATCGGGCACACACACGCACGCACACATCCACTCCACACGCCCACACACACACACACACACACACACACATATTCTCCCTCTTACGCAGACACACACACACACTATCCGCCACACACACCCGTCTATACATACAGTATATCCACTCTCTCATACACCCACACCCACACGTTCTCAAGTCATTCCCTCTATAGGTTTTCTATGTTAGAATTAGTAGTTATTAGCTTGGTAGTTTAGTGGTGTTCCTTCTATTGTCCTGTGTTTAATAAATGTCCTTTTATTAAATTTGGTTGCCTTGTCTGGTTATTCCTTCGATATGACACAAAGCCAAACTCTTGTAGAACCCCAAACCTTCTAATCCTTCAGAACCTAATTGGTTATTAATATTATTATTATTCTCAGTTAAAATTGAGATTTTATCATTTTGATTTAATTAATAATAAATAATTTAATGAGACTGATTATTACATGACTGATTATTAAATGAGACTGATTAAGTATATTTATAGCAGAGCACCTACACTATTGGGCATTTCCACTACATTTTCTGGTTCTTTCGGCACACCTCACCTATTTCCTCTACAACGGTGTTCAACGCACTCTTGCTGACTTCCCCTCACAACTCAGAAGTGTGTTTTACTCACATCATTCAAACTGAGGGACTACTGTGTGATAATTGTTTAAGCCCTTTGCTTTCACTTTGCACAAATGGTCTTAGAAAAAAGGTTTCTTGGATGGTTAAGGGCTCTAGCTTTCCAAATTAGGGTTCTAATTAGAATCTTTTCTGAAAGGGAAATCATTTGTTGTAGGGTTCTACATAGAACTTTTAAGGGTTCCCCGAGAGGGACTAGCTGAAGAACTCAAGATGGAACCTTTTTTCTGAGAGTTTTAGTTTCAATTCAAGCTCTTACTTGATCTTTGTATATGCTTTAACTCATATTGTTACACATGAGTACTGTGTGTAGGTTTAATGTCAATTGTGTAAGTCTGTGTTCACACTGGGCATCTTTCCTCAACCACAAGTGCATATTTTACATGCAACACTGAGAACCGGCCGCAAGTTGGCAGATCAAAAGCCAGTTTTGAAACAAAGCCCTGTAGTTTGCATTTTTTTCATCAGAGTGGAGCGCATTCACAAGTTGAAAAAAAAGTTCTGCATTTTTTACCACCTAACCAATCATGTCACAGTTCAGGGGACAAGTATAAACAACCAAGATGGAGGGCGGAGTGACAGTGGGAAAAATTTGTCTTGTTAGTGAGTGCCTCCAAAGTCAAAGTTAAGGCAAGCCACCTCTTCTCATTGTACTTAGGCTAAATGTTTAGAAATAAATAATTTTTTTATATTGTTTACAATAAAGACAATCTAGATAGATAGCTAGTTAGCCAGTACAGTCAGATACAAGGCTAAACTTTGTCATAACAGCATTGTTATAGTTATAGCAAATTGTTTGAGCCGCACTTTTTTCTAAACTGAAAACACTTAGTGTGAACACAGCCTAACACGTCACATTGTACTTATTTTTCTGTAATGTAAAAGCACTCCCCCTAGCTACATAGTCACCTATTGGTGGCCTGTTGTGTCTTTCTAGGTTATTGAAATCTGCAGATACGATTAAAGCAAGGTATTAATTTTTTTTAATGCTTTTGTTTTTAGACATTTTTGAGCGAAAACACATTAACGAAGTCGATATCTCTGCCACGAAGCGCTTACTGGCATCACATCACGCGTCAGAACAGCGTGGGAGACATTTACAGTTATGAAGGTAAGACAAGACAATCTCTTCCAAAAGGTGCTTTGTGCATTACATTATTCCGTGATCGGTTTTAAAAACATGTTGGTACAAGTTTACTTTAAAGTGCTTTTTTCACCCTTTGTTGTGGTACAAACAATAACCCCAACAATGATGAACAAGATTATACTTTCTCTCTCTTTACAGAGAATTAGAGTCTCGTAACCTTCAATCAGAAATCTTTATACCAGGAGGGCAAAAGTTGCTTACATAGTTACTACATTTTGAAGAACTTTTTAATCTGGAGTGAGGCACGACAACCCTTGTACATATTTTGCCTCTAAAATAGGGGCACTTCAGTGCCCATATTGCTGTAGTTTAGTTTAGTGTTTGTCCCATTGCTGTTGTAGTTCAGCACCGTACTATTTCCTGAGCTGAAGCCTTTGCTACATTCCTGATCTTAATCCCTCTGTCAGGCCTGGAAAATATCTGTCTGTAAGTCCATCCTAACCAGAACGTCATTACACACCAATGTTTAACGCTGAAACCTGCTTATCCACTCTTAAGGAGCTTCTGATTGTCTGATCACTGCCGATACGATAATTATATTTCTGCTAGAATAGCTATGGGACTTTCAATATTATGTTAGCAGTCGTCTTGCAAGCCAAAGTCTGGTACCTTTCATCAACTAAATGCAGCCAAAAACCGCCTACTTTAACAGGAAGAAGCCATTTGACTGACATTGCAACCGACCAATCACAGACAAACTTGCGAGAGTATCCCATTTAGTTACCACTTACTGCTTCAAACAAAACTCTTAATAAACGTTTAAGGACAAAATGCTGTGAACTAGTTTTCAATTCAGTGACAATATCTTGCTCCACAAAGCTCAACGAGTCATGGTGATCAAAAGTTTGTTTTTCTGTCGGAAACTGGTGCATGTATATGCGCATACACGGAAGTACGGATAGCCAATCAGATTGCAACCTTCAAGATTCTGAAGCCTTCCTGTCTGAGGCTGAGACTACGTTAGCAACAAACTAATAAACATGTTAACTTATATTATTTATTACTATTAGAATTATTTGCAGCTGCTCGAGAGCAAAAAAGTTGTCTTATACTTCAAAAAATACCATAATGGCATGAATTTAAGGTGCAAACATTTTGTCAGTGGTTTCACCAAATGAAAATTTGTTTTCCTAATGAGGCAATGCCTTTTAAACGCTGCTCATTTATCATCACAGATATTATCGATATTGTTAGCATTTGATGTAGCGGATGTTCATTCCTCTCATTTATTATCCACAAAAATATACATTCAGAAAAATGTTCTTGCCTTTAATAATGGATAAATAAACTGAATGCATACCCATGTAAGAGGACAATATGGATGCTAGTGAGAGAGAGGGCTGGAATGGCAGTGAATGTAAATGCTTGTGCTTTCGATGACTATCATATGACAATGCTGATGCCCTTTCGGTTGCATTTATAGTTACTATATTTTAATGAATTATTCAATCTGAACTGATCCAGATCTGGAAGTGTTACATGTTTTGTTTTGCCACGGTTTATTGTGTATTCACTTCCTTTTCATTACTATTCATTTCGTTTAACATTGACAAAAATCTTTACCCATTTTGTCAGTGGGTTCACCAAAAAGAAATTTGTTTTCTAATTAGAGATTGCCTTTAAAATGCAGCTTCATCCATCATGTCGTTCCTGTTGTCGAGATGTTAGCGTTTGACGTATTGAGCATTCGCCCAGCTCGTTTATTCTCCTATAGGATGTTGCTCCTTTTTTTGAATAATGAATGAATACATTAAATGAATGCATCACTAGTAGACAGTGTGCATGGTGGCGAGAGAGAGACTGCTGCCAAAAAATATCTGCTAGGTAATACAAAGCAATCACAAAATTATTTAAAGGTGATGTTTATAATGTTTGAGAGGGTTTCTAGACCTGTAATGCTCAAACCATTTCAAAGATACTTTACTGTGATTTGCAATATTGCCATGCAATGGATCTGCCTAGTTTCTTCATTTCAGGCTTCTGTTTACATTTTTCTGGCCTGGAAAGTAGCTAGGCCCCATCTGGAACAGAAGGCATAAATAGTTTTAACAAAAGGGTTGTGCTTGGTTGGGGTGGGAGTGAAAAGCTTTTAAAAGTTTTTATTGCAATTCGCCTCACACGTAGCAGAGGGCTCTGAAAATTACACGCTGCTCCTTTAATATCCACCTTCAGAAATTGAAAGTAGGCAATTCCATGCAAATGTCAACTTTTCCATGGATTTCTCATGAATGTCCTCAGGCTGGAGTCACGCTGGATGGGATTTGCATTTTAGTCATAGTTTATAACTTCTGTTTTAGTCATTTCATACAGCAGTTAATCACGCAGCCATGTGATCTCTACAGTCACTGAAGGACTGCTTCACACATGTCACATCCACAATGCATGATTTTTCCCAGTAATGTATAAACCAAAACAACACTTACTTTTAAAACTCTACTTTTTGTGTTCATTCAAGTCTCTTTCATATTATATACAAGTTTTCTTCAAAGAAAATGTTGAAAATGTGTAATCACTCTGTCCATGGGATGTCACATCCATAACACTGATAAACTGCTATATATCTGTAATATGTACATGACAACCAAACCAAATCT
>JAOUQW010028495.1:0-11097 GCA_028565825.1 Olivaichthys viedmensis
CCACGCAACGCTGCATTAATGAGAAAATGAGTCAGACTTTCTTAACAGACATCCCTGGGCCTCATCTAACTCCACCACCAAACTGTCTGACATATTTTTGGTGATAAAATATTGAAGACAGAGACATCCTTCTGAAGTAAGCATATCTCAAACAGCAACTGAAATTTCATAATAATAATGCATAAGGGAAAAGGCTTGCAACCCAAGTTAAAATTCAAGGCTGTATACAAGCCTTTCAGATTATTAATAACAATTATTTTCCCATAAAGCAGGGCAGCCTTCAAGGTGCAGCAGTCTGTCCGTTCATAAATTACTCTTAATGTTTCATCAAGGCAAACTAAAAAGAGATTGTCGTAGTTTTTATTTTCAAGGTAGTACTCGTTAATGCGTATTATGATTTGACTGACATGTATACAACATTATACACACAAGAACTTTCTCACTTATGCACTTTCCAAAAGAGCTAAACTACACCATAACAATGTTTTCAGGTGGTTTCATAACTGAACTTGCACCCAGGTCACTGTAGAGGGCAAAACAACTGGCTACAGTCAATTAGTATTTGGACAATGACGTTTTTTGTTGTTTTGCATCAAAACTTGGGATGCACCCAAATCTCAGGCACTGAAAGTTTTCGGTTGAAAAAGGTATTTTCCGTTATTTGTCCCCAATGGCTGATTACCTAATTAAGAGAAAGAAAAGAGCTACATGTTTGAAGACTAGCTATGAGCTAATGAAAATTACACATGTGGCTAAAAAAAATAAAATAAAAAAAAAAGAAAGAAAGAAAAATGGCAGTTTCCTCTGCTTTGGATTTATTTTATTTTTTTTCAAAATGTGCTTTTTAATAGATGCGTCCAGCACCTTGGTTTTTCAATGTGAACCGAATTTCGGTTCTACTTTTGATCAAGAATTTCAGTGCATCATTACTATGCGGTTACATCACATCTATAATTAAAGAATTTACATTTATATTGAACAAACCACATCGAATTCCCATTTTTTAAACATACTCCCTCTATTTCATGAGCAGATGAGTAATTAAACAAATTAACATAAACAAAGAAAATGTTTAATATGTTTAATACTTCCAAATCCCTTTCAGAACTGATCCATATTCATCTGCAGATGCTGGGTCTCTTCCCTGGTGAGGTTCTGACAGGCCTGCAAGGCAGCAGATCTCAGCTTCTGTTAGATTTGGGAATGTTTTTGCCAGCCTCGTCTTTAGTGAGTGAGTGTTCAGGCTGGGTGACTGACTCTACACGACTTATAAAATCGTAACACTATTTTATTTTATTTTTTAATGGAGAGCACATTTACACTTAATGTCAGGTTTTTTTTTTAAACAGAACTTCTTGTCTTGCTTGACACATGGGCAGCTCACTAGATGATAAGGGAAAGACATATAGTTTCGTCACGGCATATAGGCAACCTGACTGAAGATATCGGACCACCTTTCTGACATCTACTGCTGGAAGAAGAGCCATCATCTGAAACTCAAGTTTTGACGAAACTGAAGTGGATCTACCTACTAGTAAAGAACTTTCCTCTGCTGGACCAGTCAATCACCACCGACAGCCTCATGGACCGTCCGGCGCACAGGGCTAAGAATCCTGGTGGGATTTTAGACGATGGACTTAATAATCCCATCAACCACCAGACGCTGCAGATTCCTTATTCATAACGTCAGAAGAATACGAACTTTTCTGACTACAGAATCTGCTCAACTTCTTATACAAGCTCTAGTTATTTCTAGACTTCACTACTGCAGTTTTCTTCTTTCTGGTCTCCCTTCATATGCGATATCTCTTATATAGAGCATTAAGAATGCTGCTGCCCACCTGGGTAATGACCTCCTGACGTTCTGTCATGTGACCCCCCTGTTGAGGTCACTTCTTTGGCTTCCTGTTGCAGCAAGAATGCAAGAATCAAATTTAAAACTCATGTCACTGCATTTCAGACGTCAAAAGGCTCTGCCACCCTGGTTTAAAACCACACACCTGGGGCGCCTGGCGTGTCCTTCTCTGCGATCTAAACTAGCTCGTAGCGCAAGAGGAGCTTCAGCATCCTGGTTCCTCAGCTTCCCCTCCACTCCAAACAGCCTGTGTCTTTATTCCTTCCACAAAAGGTCTAAAGACCCTCCTCTTTAGACAGTATCTATGATAACACCTTTATTTTCTCTGCACTTACCTTGCATTAATTGCCTTTTGTATTACAAAGAAATTCAAAAAGTGACAAGTATTATTATTTATGCGCTTAGCTTTGAAATTGTCCTTTTGTCACTACTTTGATCTCTAGCACTTGTACAAACTAGCATTTGTCTCTTGCAGGTTCGCTTGGTGCTTTGTATTGCTACGCCTTCGACTGTTTGCACGTTTTATAAGTCGCGCTGGATAAAGGCGTCTGCTAAATGCGACACAAACAAAAATGAACAAGCAAAGCTAAAGCCAGACGTACTGCATCTTGCCAGACTTGGTTGTACCTCCATGAGCACAGACAATTCAGTCAGTCTGGTTGTGGTCATTTTTACATTACATGCAATAATTTAGCAGAGTTCCACCAGCTTGTTCTCCATCTCTGTAGTCTACTGCTTACGCAAAGTACTTATACGTGTCTCCATTTCTCTTTTTCCCCTCCTAGCTCCATCATGTACTCTTGCCTGCATCAGTCGCCCAATTATATTGCTTAACACAAGGCTCAGTCATATAAACATGTTGGAGGTCAGGGATCATTCAGCAGCGAGATCGAGAGGCTTAGGATTGACTCATTGACCCTCATACACCACCAGATCATCTGTCCAAACACTCAGTTTTGATCAAATTAAAAAGTTGTCAGAGAAAGAAAGTTGGGGTTAAAATGGAACTAAAAATCCTCTAGCGTACGCCCGGCTTCTGCAGTATGTTTCAGGTCAGTGTCATACTCCAAGTTGCCAGCTGGTACAGATTAGTCTTTCAGTGCATCCAATATGAAGGCAGCTTCCTAAGTAGGCAGCATTTTTTAGGTTTTTAAGGTCACGACTGTCCCTTTCGGAAGGCAGCTTTTCTTGGCCCAATTTTGGGTGATAGCATCACATGGATTCTTCTCAATGTAGGCTAATCCCATAATTCTGTTCACCGGACCGGAGTTCAGACAAACATGGCGGACCAGATCATCTCTCAAACCAAAGAGTAATTTACAAATCTAAGAGAATTGCTAGAATTGAATCGTAGCCAACAGTCATATTTGTGTTCGTAGATCGCCAGTACTTGTTCCGTGGTAAAAATTGACTAGTATGACCTCTCAGCTTATGTGGATAACTTGCTAGGTGCCAACTTGCTACTTAGCCCATTTGGCTATCTAGCCATGTTGCCGGGATAGTTGGGGATTCGTCCTCGGGTAAGCCGATAACCTAGCAAGCAATAGTGAATAAACAGAATGTTGTGGTGTATGATGACACTGAGTCACCAGTATACGTGACTGCTTTCTTCAACGGTTCATTTTGGCACACCTCATGTTTTGGTCAAGCCTCTGGTTTATTTATTCTGAACACCTCATGATGGCCTCATTCACAGGCACGGACACTTCTTTAGTCCTCTTCATGGAAGACAACAGCAACAAATTCAAATTGCAAATTTCATCAAGACCTCTGGACATTTTGTTAACCCCCTTGCGCATGAGATAATGATGCAATAAATAATGATGCAATATTGCTCAGCTGTCTAAGAAACAAGGGGCAAATTACTTTTGGTCCCCTAAACAAGAGGATTGTTCAGAAAAATGGGCTGTCGTATGCTCAAATTAAAGCGGACAATCTGCTCTTCGATTTAAAAGCCTTGTTTTAATTTCAAATCCAATGTGTTGGAGTACAGAGCCAAAATGACAAAAATTGTCTCGCTGTCCAAAATGCACTGAACTGATAACCTGAGGCCAGGCTGTATCAGGTTAAAAGAAAAGTGCTGCCAAAAATAAAATGCACACAGTTTTATCCCTTACCCCAAATGTAGCCGATCAGCCAAGACACGTTTGGTGTTAAAAGTCTGGTTCTTTAGTTAGCACCGGTGATAGGAGGCATTTTTAGTTTTATGTTATGTTAGAACAGATTCAGATGATAATATACAGACGGATGACAAATGAAAAGGAGTACAACCAACAAAGTGTGCGAGTTAGGTGTTGGGCCACAACAGGTGTTCAATTGGGTCGAGAATCTGGCGACTGCGAAGGCCATAGAATATGAGTTACATCATTGACCCCTCGTGCACTGTGGATGCACTAGTTTATTCAGCTTTTTCCTTTCTTCCGTCACCAGTCTGTAGTTCCAATTGGATTTGCATATTTAGATTTTGAGTGCATTTAGATACTGGCTTATTTTGCTATTTTATGAAACTGTTTTAAGCCTAGTGTATGCTGATTTAAGCATGCAGTTTGCACAATGACTAAGCTTCAAACTGCAAACTTCGGACACCAAACATGTCTTGGCTGATGGACTACATTCGGGGTACAAGGAAAACTAAAGTTTCATTTTGGGCTGAACTGTTCCATTATGGTCCTTAACTAATGACCAGAAGGTTGTGAGTTCAAATTCTCCAACTTCCAGAGAGCCACTGTTGGGCCCAAAGCTAAAGCCTTTAACCTTTAACTTCTCAACTCTGCCCGTCTCAGTTGTAAGTCTTTTTGGACAAAAGCATCTGCCTAATAAATAAACGTAAAGGTTTATGACAGTGCATGCACATTTCTCCATCTACTTGTATGTCTGTGCAGCTTTTCTTTTTTCTAGGCATGCATATATACTGTATATGCCTTGATGTATGCGTCTGTCGGTGTGCGTGTGTGTGTATGTGTGTGGACTGACCTGGTCCAATCCGGTCTGATGGCAGGGAAAGGAGAAGGTGAAGCCCAGAGGTAGTGACGCGCCCTTCATTCCCATGTACTCCAGAAAGTCAGCAATGCAGTGGACAATGTGATCAAACAGCTGCAAAAATAAATAAATACATCACGAAACGTTACTGACATTCAACAGCTTTGCATGTTATCACTTATTGCACTTTTCATAAAGACTCTGGTCATTTCTGAAAGAGCACGTTTTGAAGTTACTCGTCACTCATGCTAGGCTTTAAAGACGGCGTATGATGTGTCTACTAGATCGCTTGTACTTTTTCTTTTTGCTTGTTTTTTTGTTGCGAGAACAAATTTCCAGAAAGAAGAGACCATAGCTCACGCTTTCAAAGTTTAATGAATGGAATTCCTGCTTCACATTCCCACATCCTTTTACATTATATTATATTCAATTAAAATTAAATGAGCTTTTTCACCACGCAGGTTTTCTTCGCGTTCCGTCTGACCGCTGCTTAACTGAGGAATTTTACTCCAATTCAATGGAGCTGATTAATGTATTACACGGAATGTTTATTGTAATATAAGCTTTTAAAATATTGCTATAGCAGAAGGCCACAACATTAAGAAGAGAGAGCAGCGTTGGGTCATATTGTGGGCATGTCATGATTATGAAATTATGACCGACGATTAAATTGTCATACACACAATCGCATGTCTTTTCTTTCATAATATAACAGTTTTATAATATAAGCATAACAATAATGCACATATACAGCCACTGAGGTACAAGTAACATAAAAATCATTTTTTAAAATATTATAATTATAAGGTAAACAATGTACTATTGGCTGATGAACGAAACAACCAGGAACACCAAGAGAGGAACTTCACGGAGATGCTAGAGGACTTGGACTTTGCAGATGATATTGCATTAACTAGACCAACGACACCAGGACATTAAAGGCAAGACTGATCAGGAAAACAGATTGGCATGAACATCAACAGAGAAAAAACAAAGTTCATGAAGATCAATGCGAGGTCAGACAACCCAGTTACCATTGGCAACAACAACATCGAGGAAGTAAACGAGTTTGTATATCTGGGTAGCAGCATCCCATCCAGTGGGGACTCAGAAATAGATGTAAACAGTAGATTCTCCAAGGCAACTAGAGCACTTGTCAAACAGTGAAGAACATATGGAGCTCAACCAAGATGAGCACCAAGACAAAGATCAAGATTTTCAAAAGTAACATCATTGGAGTATTACTATATGGAGCGGAGTCTTGGAAAGTGACACGGAGCGTCTCACACAAGTCTTTCAGACATCGTCTGGCCCAACAAAACCTCCAGCGAAGAACTCAAACGCAGAACCGATACAACCACACTGTCTACTGAACGCAGGAGATGGCGATCGATAGGTCATGGGTTTAAAACGAAACCTACGGCCATCCCAAGGGTTGCCATGCGATGGACGCCAGGAGGGAGAAGAAAGAGAAGCCGCCCAAAAGAAACATGGAGAAGATCAATCGAGAAAAAAATGAAAGAGCAGGGATGGACATGGGGCCAGATACAGAGGTGTTCAGCAGACAGAAATAACTGAGAGTTCTTTGGTTAAAGCCTTATGTGCTCCCTAGCACGAAGAGGATTAAGTAAGTAATGTACTGTAGTCAAATCTATGTAAATAAATCACGTACTATTCTGTACTAAATCTTGTTAGGGTGGCCAAGTTACAAGTTACAAATGTAGTTCAAAGTAGTTCACAGATCAAAGAATAATTATTACATTTAATAATGATTTAATTACATCAAGAAACTAATTGAGAATTTGTTAACGATTGTTAATCTAACGATTAATTGCGATCACCTCGGATAATTGCGATTAGGCGATCATGTAACCCTAACCCCCTCGAGGTTACATTTCCATTTTCCATTTACAGCATTTAGGAGATGCCCTTATCCAGAGCGACTTACAACAGAGCGCAGGGTCATGATACAGCGCCCCTGGAGCAGAGAAGGTTAAGGGCCTTGCTCAAGGACCCAACAGTGGCAGCTTGGCGGTCCCGAGGCTTGAACCCAGAGGTTGGATTTGCTGGAGGACACCGCCGCCTTGTGATGCCTGTATGCTATAATCGCACTATAAAGCTATTATAAGAACAAAGTTCAGCCACCCTGCTAGGTTCACAAAGCCACTGGACTTGTGTTATAATCTCATGCGAGGGGCTTCATCAGTTCAAGTGAGGATGAGTGACGAAGGATCTTTAAGATCATATAAACACAAGTTCAGCCCAGGCTTTATTCTACTAAACATATTAAATGACTGAAAACACTCTTGAAACAGTCACATTCCTTGTGTCCCTGATTATCAGAACACTCAGACTGAAGAACACCTTTTAACCTTTCACGCTGCGGCGGGCCATAATTACACAGACGAGAGCGACCCAATCAGAGATCAGCGTTCTTACCCGGAGAGGCGGAATAAATGCACACCCGGGTCATGGCCAACGAGGCGAGCGCACGCACGCAGCACTTGACACCTCGCATCTCAGCTGGACGTGTCATCAAGCGGGTGCTTGAGTCGGCCCGCTGCGCATTTCGGAGTGAGCGGAAGCGGATAACTTTCTTATGCAAGTGCACATTAATGATTTTTAAGAGGGTGTTCAAGAGGCGCTGAGGACAGCGAGTGCAGTCTGTGTGACACGCTTACCCGAGTGGAGCCGAATGAATGGAAACGAAACTCAAATAAACCCCAAGAATAATTAGCGCTCAGGCTCAGTCCTGAGGAATCCCATGCTTGTGTTTCCAGGAGAGAATAATGATCTCTGGGTGGGAAGGATGGCATTACTCTCGCTCTCCTGTCAATCACAGCGATTCTAGCCAATCACGAGTGTCTGTAAGCTCAGGTATACAAAATAAAACAGTTTGTGCTTTTCCCCCAGGGGTGCTCAGGTGCGTTCAACCAGACGTTTGTTTGAGAAAAAAACAACAACATGGTGGCTGACTTCATGTGTCTCAGAGGAGGCAAGTCTAAGCCTGTGCGATAGGAGAGACCCAGGTTGCATGTGGGAATTGGTGATGACTAAATGGAGTTAAAAAGAAACAAACATGAAGTACTTGGGGTCCCTGAAGTGAGTGGAAGGATGGCTCCAGTGCCACCTCGCAGGTTCTACTCTGTGATTTTAATGTTGGTGTTCTTCTCCCTCCAGCTTGACGAACTGAAGAGTTGAACTGAGATTATACGTCTCTGAGATTTGCAAAGCAGGTGTTGCCTCTTGCCTCGGGTAACATTTCTACCTGCTGCTACATGCGTCATGTTTATGCACAGGATTTCAGAGAACTTATAAATACGTCCGGTAACTACAAGATTATGGATGCTTTGGAGGAGTCTCTTAAACATTCATAAAGATAGGAGTTTGTCTCCATACCGTCCTCACTGGAAGCCCTTCAATCGAAACAAGTCTCACTTCATGTTCACATACAGTATGCCACATACAACTTTTAGCGTTGGATCACATGACCACGTGTAACATTAACATCTGGGTTCGGAAATGAAACCTGGTAGAACCTTATTCCTGCGTTGGCTCCTAGCCGTCGAGATGCAAGTTTTGCCACAGAGGAGACGCAAATATTTTACTATACATTTAATATTTTCCTCAGTCAAGGAGCCCAGGATCAACTTCAAATAGTCCAAAATGTAGCGGCTTGTTTTCTTGCAAAAACTGAATCCAGATCACTGGTTAGCAGCGAGGTTTAGACTGGACTTCAAACTTTTGGCGCCGACCTTCCAGGCCCTTTAATTATGAAGCCCCTGAATACATTTAGGAATTGTTGGTGCCCGAGATCCTGAGGTTGCGTGTGTATGTTATATTGGAAGGAAAGTCTGCGGGACAGTGGTAGCTCAGCGGTTAAGGTTCTGTGCTAGAGACGAGAAGGTCGTGAGATCAAAGTGGAGGACTGCCAGATAGCCCTTGTTGGGTCCTTGAGCAAGACTCTTAACCCTCAACGACTCAGCTTTATGTTTGGATTTAATTCCACCTCACTTCCAAGTTAAACAAAAGTGCCAGCCAAATAAATCAGCGTAACGGAGATGGAAGCTGAGCTTCAGATGGTGACTGGACTTGTTTAACCTTGCTTATAAGATGCTTATCCAATCGGCCGAGAAGCTTCATGGTTTTTTTTACTGAGGGGGGAAAACGCCTTGAAGATTAGATGGTTGAGAGTGAAGGAGTAGGTACCTCTTCCCCCGTGCCCTGCATGTTGTCCTGGGAAATGGTGTAAATCTTGTTGTGCATCTCCACACTGCGACGTTTCCCACTGCGCACTCGAACCAGCAGCACTCGGAAGTTGGTCCCACCCAGATCCAGCGCCAGGAAGTCCCCCCGCTCTGAGGAACACACACAACACACAGCAGATTTAACACACACACACACACACTCACACAGCAGGTGTAAAGACTGACTGATTTGAATTGATTGTTAGTCCCAGTGAAGGAGGCATGGCCTCTGGACCTGTCAGTGTAGGAGGCGTGGCCCATGTGCTCGTCAGTCCCAGTGAAGGAGGACAGCCTCTGTGACTGTCAGTCTCTGTAAAGAAGGCGTGGCCTACCACTTATCAAAGCTAACACTTTTTGCACAATACTGAATAGCATCATATTGCATTGAAAAAGCTATAAATCGTATTGTATTGAATCATAGCTGCTTAAAATGTATCTTTCATACATCAGATCGTTGATTTGCATATCGAGAGGGACATTTTATTGCATCGGAAAAAATAGAAACAACCTCGAACACACCCACACACGGATGCATGAATACACAAACATACCAACACTCACACCCACACAGGCACATCCTGGGGTTACATCCTGGAGTGAAGCTCTTCAATGACCAGGTTTCAAAAGATTCAAAGAGCTACAGATAAAACTAGATCTTTTTTTAACCGGTTCTGAGTTTCAGTTAGAGTCAAAGCATTAAAAACACAGGGACGGCTCTCGGAATAAATGCCAACATCTTCTACAAAAGCCAGGGAAAGAAAGTCCTACCAAAAACTAAAATAGTAATAGTTGACTTTGTGGTCCTTTTGGTCTATGACAGCTTTTTTGTTTTTCTTTATGTGGCATCTTAAAGTGGTAATGTTTAATTCTGGAAAGTTCACAGCCAGCGAGTTGCTCAGCGAAAGTGTTTTTCCCCTCGGAGCTCGGTACAGCGACTCATCCGCCCACGCTCATGCTGCACTCTGAAAGCAAAGATGGCACCACAACAGTGCGGTCTTAAAAAAAGGTCACCGATTTCCTAGTTACACAAACGTGTTAAAAATCTGCGTGGCTTTGAGAATAAAACAGAGCCTCTATTAGATGCTGCATGTGCGAGGGGGTTTAATGTGTCTTTTCAAAAAGCAGTAAGAGATTGTCGTGAATCATCACTTGGGTTTGGAACCATGGCATCAAGACTGGATTCAAGTCACAAGGTTTTGTTTGTTTGTAAAGTTGGAGACATTTTGATGTTAACTGGCTATATTCAAACTGATACTTTTAATACGTCTTCATTTATAATTCTGATCGTACAACATAACTCAAATGGATTTGCCAAAATCACTAGAGTGAGACCTGAGGCCCTTGGCTTCTGTGTTTAATTACGTTCATGTCGGTCCTGTGAGCACGATATGCAGTACAAAGTACAAATAACTGGTCACGTTCCAATATCTACATGTAGGTCACCAGAGTTTCGACCCATTAAATGTAAAGTGGGAGGTCCTAATTTGGGGTAAATTTGTGTCAGCATCAGCATCACCAATCACAAGGCTGATTTATTTTGTAAAAATATGCGTTCCTGCTTGAATGGTCGCAACCGCACACGTAGCGTAGAGCAATCCCGATTCCCGCCTCATGCTTCGTTGTGTTTAGTTTTGCTCATCACAGGCTGGGAGTTTCAGACAAAGGGCTGTCAAGCAAACATGCTAATTAGAATATTAGACCACGCCCACCTGGACAGTTCTCAGATAAGTCTGATCAGTGAATTCAGTTTCAATCTTGCTGGATGTTCAATAACACACTCAGGTTTGGGATCATGGAAACAGTTTTAAGGATGTTGAGGAGATAAAGCAAGTTGCACGCCTGCAGTTCAGCACATCGTACTTTGGGTTGGGGTCCTCATCCAGGAAATGACGTGCTAAAGGTGTGTGAGCACGTGCTAAAGGTGTTTGAGGCCAGCTAAACACTGCTGGCCTCAAACACACACCTGGTCTGATCAAGACCCCTTACCAACACACACCTTAGATAGTCACACACACC
>JAOUQW010028496.1:0-11095 GCA_028565825.1 Olivaichthys viedmensis
GACTTTGACGACGATTGAGATTAAAGTATTTGAGTACCGCACTTGGATTCTGCTTGTTTCTGTACGCTGCCGTAACAGTGACACTGTAGATTTGATTCACATTGAATGTGTCCCTTGGGGGAGATTATCTATTTTGGCCCTATTCGGTCAATCTGCAGTATCATGGGAAAATAAGTTTTCAAAATGGATTTTGTCTAGTCACACATCAAACCTTGAAGCCTCCTAAGTTTCTTTCTCTATCATTGCATTAGACGGTGGGTCATCAGGCTACGTTTTACAGGACAGCATCAACCTTAAACAAGGTGTGGTGGTACTAAAAGACATTCCAATGGTGTAAATTATGTTCCTATCTGAAACTTTATTTGTAACTAGTGCAGCCTAAAAATGGGTTCTAGCATTTCTACAAAAATAAAATGAAAATGATCAAAGTGAACAATTGCGCCCTTATAAACTAAATGGTACTTTCACACTTTCTTTCCTTGCTGGCATCTTCTCAGACCAACACTGCCCAACTTTTCACCAGCCATTTATACCGCTTCTCCCCAAGGATTTAATTCTGCTGAGCCCAGATTAAAGATTGGGAAAAACACATGGTCAAATATCGCCTGGTTTCCCCTTGCTTGCTTTGGATGGCTTCACTAAAAGGCAGGGGATTGTGGGATGCTTTATCTCCTGGCAACAGCACACGGCTCCCAGGGATGAAGATTCATGATACCGCAAAAAGGTAATGGCCGGATTTTACACCTATCAAAGCCTTGATTGGCATGTAGGGATTGGAAGCTTGCTCACACTGGCTTTGCTGGAAATGGCAGTTGGACAGAAGAGTAAAAGAGGTTAAGACAGAGAGACAAATCTCACTTTCTCTGACATGGCAAATCTAGACGAAAACAAATTTTATACAATGTGTGTGTGTGTGTGTGTGTGTGTGTGTTTGTTCATATGTACACTACCAGTCAAATGTTTGTCTTAAAGACATTTGATAAAGACTTACAGGGGAAATTTGTTTCTAAGACAAATCTAAATAGAGAAGTTAATACCCATGTATACATTAATTTCTGAATCAAAATATATTTTTTAATAAATAGTTTTTACTTAAAATGAAATTGTTTCCCCAACAAGTAGTTTATAATTTAGAATGTTAGGAGAAGCAGAACAACAAGTCGCTCAGCCTATTTGGGGAAGTTTAAGAAAAGGCTCCTGGGTGAAGCTCCCTCATGAAGCTGCTTGAGAAGATGGTGAGAGTGTGGCAAAGCTTCATCAGGAACACTGTTAAGAATTTAAAATAGAAAATAGTTTGGATTTGTTTAACACTTTTCCTGGTCACTGCATAAGTCCATACGTGTTATTTCATAGTGTTAATGTCTTCATTATTATTCTAAAATAGTGAAATGAAGAAACCTCTTCTATGAGCAGGTGGGTACAAACTTTTGTCAAGTAGTGTATTATTTCATATTTATTATTTGTTTTTTCCAATTTTCTGACTAATAAAAACACAGGATTTGTTTTATATATGAATGTGACCATGACTAAATTTTTCAAATCTGTATTTTTAGAACAAATGCTGTGAAAGATTTCATTTTAACATGCTTTAATATTAGCTAATATCTTGGAGATACTTCCATATAAATATAAAACTGTTTAAAAGATATTTCTTGATGACAGCTAAATTAACTTTCATTTTTCCTGTAATCCATTTTTTAAATTAAGCATTAGATATCGAATGAACATAATATATATATTATATATATATATACATATTTCGCAGTGTGGCTTGATCTGTGGTGTTTATTTTATATAATTAGGTATACTTGCCGGACGTTTTTGCCTTCTTAAGAAAGTGGTGGACTAGTTGGATTGAAAAACACGTACGGTAACACTTTGGATCACTCAAACATGCAGAGCTAATCATTGTCTGAGCACATGTGTGAGTGGCAGCTAATCTTTGGTTGACTATACCTACATTCCCCTGAGATGTTGATTGCATTGGAAGAATTACGGTTATAGCCTTGTGGTCATAGTAGCAGGAAACTTGTTAAAAAATGTTGAGGGTAAAATAGTGAAGAGTAATTGGCCACCAGTTCACTGTGCCAGGCGCACAGTGATAGTGTCACCGAAAATATATGGCCCTCATTTTGAGAGAGGACTTTTGGGAGAACCTTATTTAGGTCAGAACTTCTCTCTTTTTTTATTTCCGTATTAATTGAAGCAGTTATGTTATCGTGGAAGACATGTGTATATATGGGGAGGCAGGATGGTAAATGCTGTATTTTGCAGCTAGTTTTTATTCATCTAGTGCGTCACTGATAGTAAAGTGGAGCAGTTAAACAACCAGATGTTTGTAGGACATCTAGGGTAAATATATAGGAAGAGAAGAGAACAGGGAACTTAGACGAGGCTTCTCTGGGTCTACTTTGCATGTGGGTTTTCATGGCAACCTTTAAATCAAACACTTTTACCAGGACCAGAGGTCAAAAAGTACCTTCCGATTTTCCACCGTGTATAATACTGGATACAATATTCTCAAACATTTTAAAGTGGAAGACCGACTATTTTAAACTTTTTAAATTGGGATTTACTGTACCTTTGTATAGCTCAGAGGAGATCTGTAGAAATGTCAAAGCCTTTGAAATGAAAATGTTTTTGCTTTTTTTGAGGAGGTCCCATGATTACACAACTGATGCATGCTAACTAATTAGCCACATAGAGGTACAATGGCTCAACGGGGTGAAACAAGAAAGATTCATTAAAGCAGTCATTCGGGGGCAATATCTATTGTATTTCCTGGTTGGAAAAGCTAAAATTAGACCACATTTTCTCTTTAATCACCCAGTTCTTGGCTGCGTTCAGAATCCCTGTGGGCTGGCTTAGGAAGCGTGTCAGAAATGCATCAGCGTGTTGTTATCCGATCACTTGACTGCAGATTAGCAGCCTCTCTCAACTCCAGCTACAAGGAACAGGACAACATAAAGTCATAAAGGCTCGATGGCAGACTTTGTTGTCGGATGTAAGCCTTGTCAATGTTAGCTTAGGTTGAACAAAAGAAAATACACAGTGGTGGTATGAAATGATATTATATATCTCAACAGATAGATAAATAGGAAACAAAAAATATATATATACCTTATTTGAGGGATCATGCTTTTTTAGCAACCATTTATTACCGTGAATGCTATAACATAACAAAGCCAGGCATTATTTAAAATCACCCAAAAGTCTAATGCACTATATAAAAGTTCCAAATCTCAATTCAGTGTCAAGTGCAAACCATCTCACAAACCATTTCGTCACAGTAGGAGCAGAAGCGCTCATGTGCAGGGTTGCCAGGTCCATATTTTTTCCCTGAGTGGTTTAATGAGTATGAAAATTATGTAAATAATATTCTCTGGCCTTCACAGTCATCAGATCTCAACCCAATTGAACACCAATGAGAGATTTTGGAGCGACGTGTTAGACAGCGTCTCTTCACCACCATCATCAAAACACCAATTGAGGGAATATCTTTTAGAAGAATGGTGCTCCATCAGTTCCTCCAGTACAGTTCCAGAGACATGTAGAATCTACGCCAAGGAGCATTGAAGCTGTTCTGGTGACTCATGGTGACCCAAAAACCTTACTAACACGTTATGTTGGTTTTTCCTTTAGTCACTATTCTGTATATAATAATACGAGACCATTTTAGGACCTTGAGGTTTAGGAGATTTTGATACTGCTTCACTTGAAATGTACTGTACGATATTACTCTGTAAATAATACAACATATTTGGAACTGTAAGTCAGGATTTTGGAGTTTAATACAGGGTTTAGGAGATTTTGGAAATGGACTGGGTTTATTGACCATTGGCCAGGTTTTTGAGCAAGATTTAAATGTCCATTGGGCTGGATTTGTCACGGAGACCTGGCAACCCTGTTCATGTGTGCTTAATCTCTGTTGGCAGCCACTGAATGAGGCAGATAAAAAATAAGAGATGAACTGTTTATTTCAGTAAACAGCAAAGCAAGCACTTGGACGCTGCCCAGAATCTGTGACTTATACGCTTGTGTGCATGTATCAGTAGGTAGTGTGAGATTTAAATGCAGATATGAGTGTGACTAAAATACATGACATAGTGAATGTGTGATCAAGTAGTTGACAGAAAACACACAATTTACACGGTACATATATATTTCGTTTACCATTTACTAAGCATTTGGATGGAAACATTACCTACAGAGACCTGCGTAACACTCTATTTGACCTCTAGTTACTCTCCAACAGGACTTTATTCACAATGCTTCACCATTTTATCCATCACTGCCATGAAATATTTATTTCACTTCCATCTTCCCATTTTGGGAGCTCTGGGAGCGCCTACAAATATTCACAGGCTTGCTGACGAAGCAGGAAAACACCTTTGTGGGCCTTTTAAAAATGTTTATTCTTTCTCTCGTGCAAGCTGAGGTGAATGTAATAAGAGCAAGAATTACACCAAGAATCAGGCTGAAGTTCCACTGACACTTCAATATTCTAATATAAACATGCATCCATGTGCATCGAGGCACCTATTTCAAATTTTTGCATAAGAGGAGACAGAGTATGTCAAATTTAAAATTGTAAAAGGAGTTCCGCATGAAAAATAAATTTAAAAGAAATGGTTTAAAAAGTTGATTATGACTAGAGGTGTTGCAATCACAGACTTAGTAGTTAGTCAAATTAGTATGTTGAAATGTGTTATCAAAAAGAATATTTATGCATTATAAGCTCTCATAAACAACACATTGTCTTCCATAATACAGTTGAGTGCAAACGTTTTCATACCATTAGGACAAGATGAAGAAAACAAAGAAATGTAATTTATAGCAACAAGACATTTAGCGGGTGCCCTGCGATGGACCAGTGTATTTTTGCCATGTCCCCTGTGTTCCTGGGATGGACTTCGGATCCTCTGCCACACTGACCAGGATAAAGCTCTTACTGAAGATAAATGAATGAATGAATAAAGCCTGACATGAGAGTCTAATAGTTTAAGTTTAATAAGAACCTAATTTATTAAAACATTTCTCTCTGCTTTACTAAACTTGCATTTCCTCTTCCATACCGAGCTATGTCATGGCTCTATGGTTGACCATTTCCAACATTTCACAGTAGCTTTTAAGCCCCAATTTGTCTTAGATGAGCGCATTTAGTAGGCATCTCAGGCGCAGTTTGCGTGATGAGCTATAGCCTCAGTACATTGGACGTTAATGTCAGACTCATTGTGAGCACATTTTACAGCTGCAGCAAGTCGCGTTTTGCGCCAGGCCTTCTCACGTACGAACATCTGGAGATGATGGAGGAGTTTGAGACGAAGGGAACGGATGTAAAATTATAGGTGGGAGACAGAAAAGTGCTCCAGTAATAAACTGGAGAAGAAAGAAGCGTGCTAGGGTTTAATGATGTTGGAGTGTCTTGCCGCTTTTCTCTTTTAGGGTTCATTCTAGGTCAAGTAGCCAAATTAAGTTGGCCAAAAATACTTTTTATTATGTTCAGTGGCACCTTAAATACTTTGCCCTGATTAACTAAGGTCTAAAATAACGAGTGCTAATTTGCATGTGCAGAGGGATGTTGCAGGTGATTTACAAAGAATAATTGAGTGAATGATGTCACGTGGGAAGTCAGGGGAGGAAACAATAGGTGAATGAGATTTTTGCGTGCACTTAATGTTTCCGGTAGCTGCGGCGGGTTCGAATCTCAAAGTGACTTCTGGAAGAGTAAAATTAAACTCAAGTGTAACGCCGACTAATGGCAGTGAGGTGCATCAAAAAACGGTTTAAAATATGACATGAATAAATTATTAAAAGCATGTAGACATGAGTGTGTATTATGTTAATAAGGTAAATGTGAATGAAAACCTTTTCAAAGGCTCGCACGCAATCGCCTTTCCCGAAGTGACTTTCAGGCTTAGTAATTGGCATTGTGAGTGCTAAATTAATCTATTTGCATTGGCACCGTCCTGTATTTTGCACCTTTATCTAGAAACGCCCCAAATTGCATATTTAGTAAGCCAAGCGCACAAAACGGACAAGATGTTTTATTTTGCTCATGTGAAAGACATAATCCTTTATAGATCTTGTTAGTAAGTCAGCTTGCACATTTTTTGCTGGTGTTATCAAGTTTGCACATGTTTTTACACACACAAACCTTTAGTCAACCAGAGCCTTTCTATTTCAATCGAACATGGAAAATTTGTGTAGTTGCACTACATTTATTTTTATACTGTTGTGTCTGTCATGGTTATTCAAGTATAACCATGGATTGAATTGTTTATTTGGAAAGATAATAAACAAGCATTTATTATTTATGCACATTTAATATAGTACAGTTGCTTTGCTGGCGGTAAATATTGTAATGACATTAAATTGGGTGAGGAACGCATTATAACTTGTTTATAACTCGAAGATAAGGACTTGGGATTTGTTTGTTCCTTCCAAAACAATTACTTGGTCCCACCTCTGTTATTTAGTCAAACCCACATTATTAAATATAATATAATATAATATAATATTATTAAAGATTATTTCGCCAAAGTTAAATAATTAAGTTTAATCCCTAAACTAAAAATAGGACCCCCAAGGTCCCTCAGTGAACTATACAATTCCAGTATATCTGTGCTCTTACCCATTCTTTAAAAAACTAACACCACATTACAGTTTTGACCCACGTCCAGCATCTTCTAGGCACTATAAGAGACTTACACCAGTCTACAATAAAATTGATAATTTTCCCAATTTTTATTTTTATTTTCACAATATAAATAACCTTAAAATATCAAATAGCTGAGTGAGTCTACCACATTGTACAAAACTGTGAAATCTTGTTTCTCTCACTGAACAAAATGCACAATTAGGACAAAAGCATTTACTGAAACTGAAAAATTTCTATGCCAAATTCTCTACTTCATGCCTTGATCAAGTTAACTAGAGACATGTAGATCATTTAGTTTTGTTTAAATCTGTAACACACCTTTTGTATGGGGATTTACTACTTGGTTTCTACTGAATCCATGTGTGTCAATATCAACAGGTCAACATCCATTGAATTCATTGTTCTCTGGTCTCAGTAGTCCATCCTTTCCATCCTTCCACCAGTTTCTTTATCCTCATGAGACAGATCCCACCTGAACCTGTCCAGCACCTGCATGAGGACTCTGGTATCATCATATACCAAGTTGGCTTGCCACCAAGTTGTCCAGACACAAGCGCTCTTCATCAGCTTCTTCATCATCACCTCTCATGGTGCCTTAAGTGACTAACATCCCTTGGGCTTCCTCCTTCACCTGTTGTCAGGAATTTCTGGGTCAGTTTTGACGCAGACCTCAGACTTGATCATCAAATCAACTGTTGCTTGGAAATTGCTAAAATCAAACCATTTCTTTATGTTCATGACCTGGATGAAAGGCATACAGGCTTTTATAATCATCTTGTCTAGACTACTGTAATGCCTTGTATATAGGTGTTAATAGGTCCTCTTTAGCATGGTTACAGTTAGTACAGAACACGGCTGCTAGATTGCTTACTGGTATAAAGAAAAGGGATCACCCCGGTTTTAGCCTCCCTCCACTGGCTCCCTGTGCATTTCAGGATCCAGTTTAAAATTCTTTTATTTGTTTTTAAAGCCCTTCATAGACTCTGACCGTGTTCTGCCCCCAGGTCTCTGAGATCTTCAGGTCTGTTGCTTTTGGCTGTCCCACGGTCCCAGTTGAAACTCAAGGGTGACCGTGCCTTAGCAGTCATTGCCCCGAGACTATGGTAGCTTTTTGATCTCTTAAAGTGGATGTCTGTGTCTATAATGTCTGTTTTTACCGGGTTGTTTTATGCTTGTTGCAATTGTATGTACAGCACTTTGGCTTATTTACTCCTGTGAGGCAGCCTGTACCCCATGAACAGCTAAAAAGCCTGTAAAGTGAAATGCTGAAGGCCTGTTTGTCTCCCTAATGCAATAGCCATACCTTTAGAACATAATAGAAAATAATATGGAGGAAGTCGGCCTCAGCACGGCCGGTGTGTGATCACCTGCACCTGTTCCTAGTTAATGGTCTCATTACGCTGTGTGTGTATATATATTCCTTTGGTTTTCATTTCTCCTTTGGAAGTTGTATATGACCGATAGCACTTCTAAGCTTATTTATTCCTAGCTTTAATGTCAGAAAAGAGAGCAAGTATGTTTCACCACTGAATTTTTACAACCAAGCAGGATCACAGTCACTGAACTAGCAAACTTCTTAAAGCAGGTTATCACGTTCTCAAGTTCTCTGAATTACTTAATGAATGGAAGTACGTTCAAAACCATTGGACTTGTCACTTATGCTGACAACAGCTCTGCTCTTAATTAATGTACTCACCAAACGTCTTAAAAAATACTTCTTTAATATCACTAGAGCTTAATCTATTAGAGAAGTGGAGTAGATGTTGTTGCATTCTACCTGTTCCAGTCCACCAAAGCCCTCTGGAACAGATCTAGCACCATGGTGAAGAGATAGAAGCCTCTTTCACACTCAAGACCATGGACATTATCAACATACTTTTTAGGGTTTGCGTCTTTTACACTTTCCCCGTTACACAGGATGATGTGAAAAAAATTAATGTATTTGGTGGAATTCACATTTCCAACACTTAAGTTTGTCAGTAAAGCTCAACTGGATCAGATTAACTTTGCTGTATTTTTCACTTTGTAACGTCGGGAGATTTTTATTATACAAAGTAAAATAAAATCAACTACATGTAAACAATTTGAGTATTTGAAAGATGAGTTAATTAGACAAAAAACAGCGCAAAGCACACAGTCCTCTTCTCTTTCAGCCACCTCAAAAAACCTGCATCTTTCCTGTTACATTAACGGCTTCTGCTCACACACAAGCCTTCTCATTATTTCCCGGGAATAGTACTAGGTCTCATGCTTGTAGATTTCCCCATCAATCTACCTGGGTTTTCAGCCCTGGGCCCCCTTCTTTGTACATCAGAGTTAGCTGGATTGAATTGTTGACGACTTGACATGACTCTGAATTTGTCTGTTCTTCGAAGCTGCTGTCGGACTTGTTGTCAAAACAACAGGATGTAGAGGATGACATTGGACGCTGACCAAACTACATTTCTTCTGGACAGGTAATGCAGTCATTAATGTTATAAACTGGTAAATTGGGTCAATGACTGCAGCAACAAATCAGTACGTTATATGGCATGTCACTATTATAGCCAACTTTGTCATAACTGACCAAGTAGAATGAGACAAAATGTGCTTTGTTAACTCGTTAGCCAAACTGGCTAATGAAGGAGGATCCACAGCCTTGCCGTCACAGGGGGAAAGCTGAGGAAGTTGTCCCCCCAAAAAGGGTGGGGGGGATCCACTCAATGTGGAATAGGCCTGTATGTTCAAAATATGTTGGTCAAAAATGTAGGTTTTGTCCCAGGCTTGGGACAAAATAAGCTGTAATCAAACAAATCATCAAATTCAGTGTGTCAGTATTTCACGTGTTTGTAACTTTTGTCAAAAATGGCCAAGTAGACTGTAATGATGAAAAGTTAGAAACTGAACTAACATGGATGAAATCCACCGGCCACTGTAGATTCTGGGAGGCAGGGTCAATGAGCAAACAAAATAGGAGCAAACAAATTATTCCAATGTTTTTGTAGTTGATCTTGTAACCGCTATATCCCAAGTTCTATCCAGTGCACCGTTAATTGCCATTAAATTCCTGTCTAAATGTGTTAAAGGGGGTTAAGTCTTTCCCCTAGCCTGAGAGGCCATATTGGCCATCACCATTAGGTCTAAACAAGTTAACCTCCTACACCCCTTACCCCTAAAAATACCAGCTACTACCTTGTCTATCCACTATCAATACAAAAATAGAAAGAAAAGAAGAAAACGTAAGAGGTTGGCCAAGTTGAGGATTGAGGTTCTCATTTTCTGGGTTCTCACACCTGAGTGAGTGTACGGCACATGCATAGCATCTTGAGACCATCTCTACAGGCATTGCATTCTGACAGATGAACGTTTTTCCTATATTGACATTTTATGATATTGATATTTCTGCATGTCAGATGAATATTTTCTACATTACAACATACAAGCTTTCTACTTTACTCTGTGATAAAGAAACTAATTGCAAAGTCCTACTTGGAATGTGCATTTAAAAGTATGTAAGCCGCCTTTCCTCTTGCCCTACTGAATAGAATTTATTTATAGTAGCAGACTTTATATTGTATTCATTAGAGTAAATTGAATAAACCTGATTCGACTGACAAGTCTGGACAGTTGACCAGCAAGAAGCAAAAAAACTCCACACGTCTCTTCAGGTGAGCAACAGAGAGAGACAGAGATAGAGAAAAAAGAGAAAGAAAGTGCTAGAGATGGAAAGAAAGAGTGAGAGAAGTGATTAAAAAAAAGAAAATACAAGAGAGAATCAGAGTGTGAGCAGGAGCCTCTCTGCCTGTCTGAAAGTGATGGCCATTAAAAACAGGCCGGCTCCACTGCTGTCATGTCTCAGCCTCTTGGCTCAGTGGGATTAAAGAGGGCTGCACAGACAGACACCCACGCTCCTGCTATCTGCAGCTCTCCACACAAATGCCCCGCTCTCACCCCACCCCTACATCCCCTTCCTCACCCCCCGCCTCGCATCTTGGAATTCACTGATTAGAGTGTGTCGGTTTGCCACCATCTCATTCCTCTCTTTCTCTGTCTCTTCTTTGTCTCTCCTTTTACAGAGATTGAAAGGACACCCGTGAGCCAACTGTAGCAGTCGCATACACTCTCTGCTGACCTTCTGTTTCAGGCTCACATGCAGTAGGGGGCAAATGCTGGAGTCCACTAACAAGAACTGTTTTTTTTTTTTTTCAAAGCTACTAGAAACTTTTACCTTGTTGATTCTCCTTACTCAATGAAGCAATTTTTTAAAACAAAGACAAATCAGTATTTTTCGCTATTTGAAAAATCCTTATATGACATTAAAATAGACTACCTGTCAAATGTTTGTGTACACCTGCTCATAGAAGGTCTTTTTCATTTGTACTATTTTAGAATAATAATGAAGACATTAACAGTATGAAATAACACATATGGAATTATGCAGTGACCAAGAAAAGT
>JAOUQW010028497.1:0-11095 GCA_028565825.1 Olivaichthys viedmensis
AAGTCACAATATCTTCCGTACATATATTACGTACGTAAGTAGTATGTCAGTACATCAATGGTGTCTATACCATTAAGGCATCCTATTTAGTGCGCAGAATGCGGTTTGGGACACAGCCCTGAATTCTCATTGAATTCTCATTGAATGTGTATTACTTGACTCTCACAGCCTTCAGATTAATTTGCGCGGCAGAGAACGACACAGCACAACCCACGTTACGAAATGTTCTTTCACAATTAGCTTGCAATAGAGGGCAAAATTCCAAAATCTTACAAACTGTAGCTTTAAACAAAAAAGGGGCATTAGATTTGTCTGCAGAAATTCAAATAAATAATTCTGAGTGAGTTTTGGGGACAAGCATTAACTCTACATTAGCCAGCTAACCTGATTCTCTGTTGAATGTTAATGACTTGGTGATATTACTAGCCTGAAAATTATTTAATGATATGCATATATGCGTATATTTACCTTGTCATTGACACACGCAGTATGCTGGTGTGGAAATTCTACGAGAATAATTGCCTCTGAATGATGGGAATGCTAATATGCAATCAGTTTTCTATGACTTGAACAGTGTTTCTCTCCTTACCATGACTTTTCTCTGAGTACATAAGAGATACGGATTTGGGGTTGATGGAAAGATGAATGCAACCAGAGCCACAATGGAGCTTTGTGTTTCAGAAATATTACATCAATTCTGTGTGAACATGGTGCATCAAAGAGAGTCACCTCAGATGATCTCTGCTGTTTGTCTTATGAGTCGTAAATGACAACTCAATCTTCTGGCACAGGACCACTGTACACCTCTGACCCACTAGAATCACAACCCTCATGTTATGAGCTTTTGTCACTCGCTCCTTTATGACATTAAAAAACTGTATTGTTATGTTAATTTGAGTTGAAGGAGGAACCTTCTATTGTCTAAGTGACAGACAGTCATAATCAGAAGCTAATCAAAATTTTGTGGAGTGTTCTTGATTAAATTAGCAACGAGTGAATGGAAAGGATGCACAAAAAGCTACCAGTTGTCTCCATCTGTGTGCAGAACCTTCTGGATACTGGCAATTACTGGCATTTTTTCCTAGTGTGTTTTGTAGACTTCTTGCCCAGCTTAACAAAGTCACACGCAGTGGCTTGGTGCCTAGCATAATAATTTTGGCTAAAAAGAGGGCAGGTGAAAACACGGGAGGAAGAAAAAAACATTTACTTGCTGGAAGATTGCAGATGATTCAATGATCATGGCAAAACTATAACTTCATGCTTTTGGTTCATTTTCAAATTATTTTCTGTTGATTTTACCTTATGTTTTGGATTGTTGCAGGATACACCCACATTTTATTTTTTAATTTCTTGAAATTATTTTTATAAATAGTGAAATAGTGGTACATTGTTCTTTTTTTTCATTCAGATGCCATAGGGGAAGCAAACTTTTGCACTCAACTGTAGCTTTTTGTTGTCACTTCTTATTGTCACGATCTCTCGCTCCTCGCGTCACATTCACGGCCCCCATGGAAACAGCACCATGTGTTCTGTTTTATTTTTATTTTCCTGTTTTGGTTCAAGTCTCTGCCCTGGGTCTGTCATTAGTTTCATTCCTCATTGTATTCACCTGTGTCTAGTTTTTCCATCATTAGTTTGTATATTTAAACCCTGTATTTACCTTTGTTTATTGCAAAGTCTTGTCATGCTTTATGCCTACAATGTCGAGCTTTTAATTTCATAGTATTTTCCCAGTTCTGTGTTTTCATGTTTCTTCTGTTTCCTGGTTTGTGTCCATTTCCCTTTTAATGATTATGGATTATCCTGACCACATACTTGAAAATTCGACCTGAGTAGTACATCATCTGGGTATCTTTGGCGTATTGATAACACGTTCTACTACATACTTCTTTGAGACAGAGTTTACTAAGCATAGTGTGCTATTTCAAACATAGCCACGGACCTGTGTAATCAGGGTGTGGGTTGAAATGACTAACGTTAGTTTCTTTTTAAAAGGGCTCAATCTCACACGTGAAGAATCCCTCACGAATCCCTTCTTCCTCATCATCCTGTGTCACTCTGTTCATGGACATACCCTGCAGAGAGGTGGATGACTTCTCACTGTCTATGGCGTTGCCCTGCTGAGGGGTAGATAATATTTCACTGCTTGGTATCACATCTGTGATTAGCTTTGTTAGAAACTGCTTGCTCGAGATCGACTTCAACCTCTCTTTCTGACTGGGTTTTATCATCTGGTGTAACAATTGTAAAAACATATTCCCAGTTTCTTTGGGCCTCGTGTTTTGCAGCACTTGGTTTCAAATGTTTACCCATTTTCACTAGCTACAGATAGGAGAATTGTCCATTGTGAGAGAAAATGAGAGACAAAATTCAACAAAATACATCTCATTGTTAGTTTGAGCTAACATCTTCCTGGACAACACATTATTCTCTGTTATAGGTTAAAGAACTAAATGAAAAAAACGGAAATCCTCATAACTGGCAATGAGGCAAAGAGAATGCATTTTTTTAAGTAGGCTGGAAAATCTGGCTCTACAAACAAAGAATAAAGTTGAGAATCTTGAGTGTAATATTTAATTCAACATTAACATTTAATTTACATTTTGGTAATGTTAAATATCAGTTCAATATCCGGCAGGCACCTACCACTAATAGTTATTATTATTATTTCATTTCTGTTTCATTATTATTGTTATTTTGTTCTTCTTGTTATTATTATTATTAAATTATGTCGTTAAAAAATAATAATTTTTGTGACATTATTATTCGTATTTTATTTTATTTTTTAATTTACCTCCATTCACCTTATGTAAATTTGGACATATTTGTACAAGTTAAAAAGTTACAAAGGTTAAGGTTAGTGTTAGGGTCTGTGTTACAATTTCATTCGTATGAAATCAAACAACATCCGACCACATTGCCCTCATTCATTTGAATTCATACTCATTTGAGATCAGGTTGGCTGTGGACATGTCACTACCGCTTAATTGACACAGGGGACACTACTCAGGAAGTCCAACTTAATTTGTAACTGTTCGGCTAGAGAACTCTTCCTCTATTAAATAAAAGGGGTGCCAGCTTGTCATGGATTGCTGAGATTAATATCTCAAAGATTTACTACAGATTTTTCAATAAAGTAACTACAGTCCGTGCTAATGTGCCATGTGTGGAATACATTATCATACGACAAGGCAGAGATGAATAGCGGGGCAGCTCATGTTGTATTGATTTATTTTCTTGTCATGGAAAGGCAAAATTGCAGTCAATCCTAAATATTTACATTATAACAATACTATATTTATTCTCTTTTGATCAAGTTATGCTTTCAAGTCACTTTTATCTTACCCGAGGAGAGAGTTAATTACATGATTTTTAGATAAGGTCAAGGTCACAGTCACACCCCTAACCTAAGCCTAACCCGTTTAAAGATAAAGAATGGTCTAATTTTTTCTGCTTAAGTGTGTGCAGCCAGTTGAACCAGCAAACCAGCAAAAAATCAATATGAGCCGTTAAGAAATGGCCCAAAGCTTCTTATTTTTGTCCTACAAAAGTTCAACTAATAGCTCCGCACCTTCAAGCTTCAGTCATACCAAAGTTCTTCAAGGTTGTGGAAGATACACTGGCATTGATTTTCTGTGTGTGCGCTTCCCCAAAAGCATAAGTACATGTCTGTGTGTTAACAGTGGATGTGGATGTCTGTTTCACTTCTTTAACCTGTGCTATCTGAAATATAGAAACACAGCAGGAGCTGTATGGATTCTTAGCCTAATCGTTCTCCTTTTTAAATATACACCCTTAAAAATCTGTTTTTTGTGGAACATTAGTGGTTATAGATGTTAGAACGTACCATGACACCTTTGCTGAGAATGCTTTAGTAAGTCAAAGCATGTATGTTATCTGTGATTCATATATTTTATTTAATAGAAATTATGTGCTGCTCCAGTTTACAAGAACACACTTGACCATACTATAAAGACAAGCACTGACAGTCAAACTTGCAGTTAAATATATCTTTTCATGAACATTTTCATGTAAAACATTGTCTGGTCTGCCTCTTTCTGTTGCAGGAACATTCTCTATGGCCTGAATAGAAAAACGTCAGGCTTTGCCATTTTGACGGCCGCTCAGGAAGAACCCAAGCACAACAGCGTGAATCGGTCTTTGTCCCAGGTGTTCAACTCCATCTGCTCGGCAGAAAAGCTCATCCAAAGTGGACTCGAGCTCTTTGAGAATGAACCTGATGGCTCTCGCTGAAAAAATCATAGCAAAATGCCATAGTAAAACTCTAAACCTTTCCAACGGCAAACTCTTCAGGCGGAAATGCAGCAAACCTGCTTGATAATGGAGTATGAGGAGGAGATACAATTAACCCTGAGAAATAAGGGTGGACTTATAAGGGGCTTATATATGAGCTCCCAAAGGAATTGGGTATTTAAAGGTTGTAGTGGTTTGGAGCTTTTGTAGGTCCTTTTATGGGTTTAAAATGTTTTGTAGTTGTATCATTGCAGAGGTCAAACTGGTTAAACTGTAAAGAGGGTAAAGCTGTCCAAGTGCGCAGAAGGACATAATAAGGTGCCCCAAAATGATGCAGACTAGTATTATTTTTTCTGTCTCAAGGTTTAAAGGTTTAAGGTTCAACCTCCAGGCAAGTGATGTCTAGTAAAGCAAACTAAAGTTGTTTTTTAAATGTTCTATAAGATAGTTTGCCTCCTCAGGGTGACTGGGCATCTTTTAAACTCAGGAGAGGTGAAAGAAGACTTTTTATTTGAATCAACCTTAAAACTAAGATTAATATTTCCTTTTCAAGGACGTTGGAGTCAGAGCACAGGTTCAAATGTATGTCACCCTTGGAGCAATTGAGGGTGTCGGGCTTTGCTCGTGCAGTTTTGGGATTTCAACTCACAAAATGACTTATTCTGTTTCATATCTTCGAGAATTGGAACGATTGTAATTGTGTAATATAAATAAACAAAAACAGCCAGAGGATACACAACACATAGCCTTCGTGAGAATGCACTGCCTCTTTTCAATATTTATTCTTGCTATGCCATATAATTTGTCATAGTGTTGCAGGTTTCATAACACAGATTGATGACTATATGTGGTCTAAGATATACAGTTCTGACTGACGTGAAAGAAAATACCAACAGTACGAACCACTGTATATTGAGATGTTTGCGTTTTAGAGACTAGTGATTATATAGGGTCTGTTCCTCTGGTCCCTGATGGATTGAATTATATATTCCATGATGATCTCAAAAATATATCACACTTGTACCTTTGTGCTCTGTAAGGGTGCTGTAACAACTGTTACATCTTTCTTAGAGCTATTTTAAGTGTGTTAAAGTCCTATTACTAGGATAGATTATGAGTAAATTATTCATGTGTTTTTTCACACATTAAACAGGCCAGATTGTTTTGTGTGCTTAATTATAAGTTATGAATTGGAGTTGACTTTCTACAATTAAGTAGCTTGTTATTTTATTGTTGTCAGCATTTGCACTATTGCTCTGTTTAGAAGAACTCCGAGTTCAGAATCTGTAACTGTCGACTAACTTGTTCCTATTTCGATACTTGACTTGCTTGTTTAACTATCATCAATAGGCGAATTAGGAATAATTCAGGGAATTTAGTTTGACGATGAGCTTTAAATTATTTATGTGCCTTTAATCAGGTCATACATGCTTAGAGGCAAATAATGTTAATGTTGTACACTTGTATATTTAATTTGTTTTTCAGTAGAGAAGTCTTTTTTTTCAAATTCAAAATGATTTATAAAAACAGTCAAAGAAACCTGTAGCACTTGAGGCAGTACTTTCTATTTTCTTTGAAGTAGGTATACAGTCTGGATATTTCTGGTTATCATCATCAGCAGGTCAAAAGAAATGTGCCTTTGCACAGCAATATAGGTCCATTTGTACAGTATCTAAAATAACTGTTAGTACTTGTTTGAGCATGAAAGTGTAAATTAAAGAATAATAAACTTCAGTTGCATGTTGTCAATGCCAGTACTAAAACACACAGCTCCTAATTAATACTTTCAGAAAATATATCAATAGAAATTACCCCTTGTGTGCTTTTGTTAATTACTTCATATGCGACTAAGTGTTACTGAACCAACAAATGCAATGCATTAACCCTTAAACTCATACCTTGGGTTGCAACTCATCTTCCCCCTAAACAATTTATCAGTACCAAAATGCCAAAATTGTAAACATTTTATTTGCAAATTTTGTTTGATAAATGACCAAAATATAACAATGTACAATTAGTGAACAGATTTCTGTGATGTGTAGCTCAACACGTGTTTGATAAAGCCTAGTGCCTAACAAAATATCTGTGTACATGAACATTATTCTGTCATTTGTAGCACAAACAGTGTTAGGTAAGTGATAAATAAAATGTTTTTTATTTTTATTTTTGTTATTGGAAATAAAATGTTTTGACACTGTTACTGTCATGATCTTCCGGTCATGAACCCTCTCTCCCTGGCTGCATGGCACGATTCCTCAAGCAACGCTCACCACTTCCTTGTTCTGTGTATGTGTATCGTTTGTCATGTGCTTTTTGTTTGTCTGGTTCACGCCCCTTGTTCTGTCATTGGTTTAGCTCCCTGATTGTACTCAGCTGTTTTGTGTTAGACCCACACTAAAGTCGCTTTCAGCCAACTCATAACCCGTGACAAAGTGTTTCCTACCCTGCTCCAAGTTCTGCCCAAGACCGGCGTGGTGACCTCTCCAGTCCTGCACAAGACCATCACTGAGGCCCCTCCTGCTCAGCCCGAGGCCAGCGACAAGGTCATTCCTACCCTGCCTGAGACCGGTGCAGAGGTCGTTTCTGCACTGCCTGAGGCCAGCGATGAGGTCGTACCACCCATCTAGGGGGAGGAGCTCCTGGTGTCCAGCTCTAAGGCGAGTATGCAAGTGTTTTCTATCTTGTCTGTTGTCTGCGCCTCAGACTGGGTATTTCTCTCCCCACTAGAGAAGGAGTTCCGAGATTCTCCAAATGGCTTCGCTGATGACGTCACTCCGCCGCCAGGGTTCACTGAGGGAGTCTTTGCTCCGGCTCCCCAGCTTCGCTGAGGACGTCGTCGCTCTGTGGCCAGGCTTTGTGGACTACATTGTTGCTCTGTTCCCTCGCGTCACAGAGAACATTGGCACTCTGATACACAGCTGCTTTGAGGAGGGCGTCGCTCCAGGCTCCACCGTGGCCGTCCCTCCGCCTCCCGACTCCGCCATGGCCGTCTCTCTACCTCCCGAAGCCGCTGTGGGCGTTTCTACGCCCCCTGACACCACTGTGGGCGTCTCTACGACCCCCTGACTCCCCCATGGCTGTCTCTCCACCCCCTCATGACGTTATGGGTGTCTCTCCACCCCCTGACTCCGCTGTAGCCGTCTCGCCAACTCCCGACTCCACGGTGGCCATCGTCTCAATACCTCCTGGTGCCACTGAGAACATTAGGGCACCACCCATGAAAAATTGGCCTCCGGGCCTCACTAGTGACTTGGACATTCTGCCCACAGGCCCAGGGCCTCCCTTTGTTTTTCACTTTTTTTTCCTGTTCATGAACCCTCTCTCCCTGGCTGCACGGCGCGATTCTTTGAGCAACGTGCAGCACTTCCTTGTTCTGTGTATGTTTATTGTTTGCCATGTGTTTTTTGTTTACGTTTTCACATGCGTCTTTGTCTGGTTTACATCCCCTGTTCTGTCATTGGTTGAGCTCTCTGATTGTACTCAGCTGTTTTGTTAGCCCCTGATTTGTTTGTCTATGTAAACCCCTTTGTTTCTAAGTTGCTTTGCGAAGTATTGCCGTGTTTTCATGCCGTCATTACCAAGCGTTTTCTCTGAGTGTTCTATTCACCGTAGTTTTGTCTCTAGTTTCTTGTTTTCCGTGCTTCCCTTCTCGTTTGTTTCTTTGTTCCTTTTGTTATTTACTCCCTGGTTTTGACCCTCGCCTGTGACATTGTTTCTGTAAGTGGATTATCGTATTGCGCCTGTCTGCCTGTTCTCTGACCACCCTTTTGGATTACGAATACGATACTTGGATTTTCCCTTTCAATAAACCCGTTGAGTTTACGCACTTGCGTCCCGCCTCTTTCTCAACGCATTAAGCATTAGTTACACTGTAATGGCCTTCATAACTCATTTAATCAGGTTACATTTCCAGTCATATGTTTGAGAACTTGCTGAAATTGAGTTTAATTAAAATTTGACTGCAGAGGTTCATTTCAAGTATTTACAGAAAACAGTGTTGTATTAAGTACCCAATAATCATACTTAAAAGTAAACACTGGTAAATTTTTTCTGGAAAAATTACTCAAGTAACCCATGAGCGCTACTCAAGTAGAAATTTTAAAGTATCTGATACTGTATGTGCTTAAGTATCAGAAGTAATAAAGTAAATCAATAATCGTGAGAAATCAGTAGGATCATTTATAATAGCAGTAGATGTCTTGTATATGGTTAAAGCTTTCTTACAAACTGTTAACAAAAAAAAGTGCACTCTGTCATCATCCTTGTGCTGAACAACCTGTTATAGCAAAACTATGAACAATAAAAACACAATATGCTTTTCAACATACCTACAGGTACAGTATTAAAAAATTCTACAATAAAGGAATACTTTGAATAGTGACTATTACATTTACACGTTTAAGTATTATTAAAGTAGGAATACTTCAGAGACGTCAATGTAACTTGCTATGGGTGAGAAGTGTGCTACAGAAAATTCTATAGTCGTAATATAGAAAGTAATAACAGTACAAAATTACCGAAAACCATAGCCAAATATTGGAATACTACAGTTTATAAACTACACAAATACTATAGGTGATAATATACTATCGAGAATAGCATAAAGTACTATAAAACGTTATAAGCTCACTCTGGGCCATTACAGAGGTACTATAATAACACCATCGTTACTTTTCACAAGGGTTAGGATGGATACTGGTGTGTTTTTTTGTTTTTCTTTTTTTTTTCTTTTTTTTCATACTGCAGTGATTTTATATAAACGCCTAGGTTTATAGTCACTCAACTACAAATTAAATGACTACGACATTCTAAGCTATAAAGTTCTAAAATGACGTGGAGCATACTCATATCATTCATGCAGGGCACAAGATAGTTATGACTATGGTAACTTTAGCTAAGCTAGTTTAGTGGGGAGGGCGCTAACTAGCTGCCACCTAAATATAGCTGAATGATTCGCTGAGTGAAGCAGTGTGCACGTTTGTATAAATTTGTTGATTTCTGCTGATCGTGACAGAAGTTGAAGCACAGGAAACTGTTATATAGCTTTAGCACACTTCAGTCACTCCACTGCAAAATTAATTGGTAGCTAAGGCTAGCCAGCTAGGTGAGATGACTTATTTCTGAGACGATTTTTAAGCTACACAAAAAATAAAATTGGGTTACCTAAAATAGCCGCCTTTAAATGGGTTAAACAGGAGTCATTCTTTAAACAAGTTTCAACAGGAAATCACCAAATATATTTTTTCCACCATTTTTCCACTGACATCCCTTTGTTTTAAGTTATTATTTTACTGGATGCCTCATACTAGTAGGTCAAGGTGGCTGTGTTATAATCTTGAAGACATTTCACCACTCATCTGAAGGGCTTCGTCAGTTCTACTGCATGAATTCTGATCTTAAGTCTAACAGTTGCTGTGTGGCAGGGCTGGAATTTGAACTTTCTGGTCACTACCATAGAACATTAAACTATCGAGCTGTCACTGCCCCCTGTGCTGTTTGTTTTCTCAACTAAATAACATCCAATAAATGTGTAATTACTTTCTTTTTTCCCCTTTTTAACTCAATGCCTTTTCTCCATTTCTCACCTCACCATGTACAAGAGTTTTGTTGCATCTGATGCTTTGAATTGTTTTAAGGTACATTTAAAAGCCTCTTAATCTATTGCTTAATAATAAAAGAGTATCAGAGCATTTGCATTGCAGAATGGACAAGCGGGTGATATGATGTTTAGGTTACAGCATGAGTTTCTCCAATATTTGCTGGACATCCCTCCTATTCTTTCACACTGTTAATTTTCACTGTTGCAGCATGAGGGGGAAAAAAAGTTCAACACCGAAACACTAGTACAGTGCCGCTTCTGAGTCACAGCGCCATGCGGCTCGTGCAAACTGTTTGAATGCTCTCACCCAGGGGTGTCAGACTCCAGTCCTGGAGGGCCACAACACTCTTAACACTCTCTCTAGCTTATTTAACACACCTGATTCAACTCATCAGCTAATTACAAGGCCTGCATGGGCTGAATTCAGTGTGTTAGAAGAGAGAATACAGAAATGTCTGTAGGGCTGTGGTGCTCCAAGACTGCAGTCTGACACCCCAGATCTAACCTGTTAATATGGGCACCAAAAGATAAAGCAAAACGTTCTCGCCACTCACATCATGCAGAGGTAGTGTGTGTGAACCTGCACTACAGCACTGTCAACGTGGGCAATATTAGGTGATTTTTTATTTCCTTTTCTTTATAAACATGAAATATCAGCATGTTTCTGAACTGATTTTAAAGCAATAAATGTTGCTGCTAAATAGCATTTTTTTGTACAGTATGATAACCGAATATCATAGTATCACAGAAAAACTTCACATTTTCAAAGAGGCCGACATTAAATGACGTATAACTTTGCAGTGGCAAAGTTGGGAAACTGTTAGAATATTTTTTTAAGATAATTGCTTGTAGCCTTAGGTATTTGTAGCTTGTAGGTATTTATTAAAACAATGTAGAAATGCCAATTTATTTGATTTTACCTGGTAAAATCCTGTTGTCTGGTATAGGGGTTCTTGTCTACTTTCAACACTTTAAATCTGACAGCCACCATAACAGCACATTCAATCAAAACAGTAGGCCATCACTGATCAAGTGCCCCTGAGGCGAATTTCAATACTGTTTTTAACACACGCTCGTCACCTTTCCCCCCAATTCCTTATTAGCTCAGTATCTACCCTCATTGGCCATTTCATTAGGTAAACCTACCCATATAAGTGAACTTTGTAGGTGTCACGGCCAGACCTGACCACCAGAGCACTACCGCCCCACACCACCAGAGGTCACCTTCACCAGAATTCTAAC
>JAOUQW010028498.1:0-11092 GCA_028565825.1 Olivaichthys viedmensis
TGTGTGTGTGTGTGTGTGTGGGTGTGTGTGTGTGTGTGTGTGTGTGTGTGTGTGTGTGTGTGTGTGTGTGTGTGTGTCTAAGCATAGGACCACTCCTGTGATGTGCATGCATGTGCTTCTCAGTAGTTCAGTTCTCTTACAAGCATGTACACTGCGGTGAAGAAGGGAGAAAACACAAAGGATCCTGGGTTACATGTTATCCCTGCATAACTCTGTAGTAAATAGTAAGGTGTAAGACATTATCACAGTGCAGAATGACTAGTGATTAATGAATTTGCATGCACTCAGTAGTTCATGGTTGTGGCCCTGTTAGATTTCGCTTCACACCACAGATCAGGTGAAGCTGCACTACACTGTAGGTGGTTGGAAAACTATCAGATGTCCCCACCAGGAGCAACAGCTCTCCTCAATGACCTAATTCATTCTCCCAGCTTTTTTTCCTCCGCAGTAGTGACGAGTTTGTGGGATTTGCTTATGTTAATGACAGGCCGTTAGTTAGGAGCTCCTTTATTTCATGCCTGGTGCGTGCCATACGAGCGTCGCTTCCAGTAATGGCCAAATGAATCAACGGAGCCTTTTTTTCCCCCTCACGCTGTTATGAACGTAAGAGGTCCTGTGCACACAGACTCACTTCAAAGCTGCAGTCGAAGGCAAGGATGAAATCCACTGCCTGCATCCATGCATAATGCTGTAATTATTACAAATTGGCTCATTCGAGCAGTTGCGCCTCATCACTCTGGCCTTCCGCCAGCCTAAACAGTATATATCTGGTAATATTCTTATGACCATTGCTTGGTAACATGTTTCTTGAACTAATTTCCCTAATTTGTTGATAGTGCCTCAGCTGTGTCAAAATTAATTTACAAATTTACAGTTTTAGAAGAAATGTTCAGTGTTTCTCACCAAGCTTTTCTAGTAGCATCTAGAAAACATCCCACAGCATTGCCAAGCTCGCATTTCTTCTTATACTCATGTAATTACTCTCAATCTCTATGTTCAGCTCAGTGTCCCAGCATGCAGCCACGGCCGCTGATAACTGTTAAACAGTGGATGAATGAATGAATGCCCCATTCACTGTCTGCTACATGAAAAGATTAATGGAGCAATTCTGTCCTGTACAACTTATACCAGTGCCCATTCATGGCAGGGTTGCGTGAATGTGGCAGTGTGCGTAAGTGGACGGGAGCCATAGCCCCTAGGGTCACTGGCCCTTCTGTAGGGCATGAATGGAATGAGTGCCTTTCTTCGCCCCCACACATTCAGCTTTGTAGGGGTCTCGGCCTTGTTGCACTGCGGCATGGCACTGGTGAGTTAAATAAAAAGGAATTGAAGCTGACCAATGTTTCAGCTCGACTCCCATAAGCAGTGCTTCAAATATGACAAAAATGAGGTTTTCAAGGGAAGCACAAGTATCTGGTAATGAATAGGCCTGCTTTGAGTCTCAGTTACATTTGAAGTGAATTTCCAAAATTATCATTTCCATCTTGGTTTGGCAGAACTGTTCTGTCTTTCTACTCAGTCTCTAAAAGAAAAGTCAATTACTTCTAAGCTTATCATTATAAACAGCATGGGACCAAGTCATTTTTTGAAGAAGGTACGTGAGTCTTTTTTTTCTTTGATTAATTCTCTAATCAAAGAATAGTTTGGTATTTTGTCCAGTGAAAAATGGCTGGGTAATTTGAATAGTAGTGTTGTTTTGCACTTACCTAGTTAAGACAGCCCTCATGCACCCATTATAGAAACTTGTCAACAAGCTCTGTAACGAAAAGCTCTTCATGTTTCCTCCTCCATCATCAGTAGCTAATGCATGTTGTTTGAACAAACACTGTCGATGTGACGTAAATGATCTAAATGGTATTGAGAGGGCACTTGTTTATTTTTCCTTTGATCAATCCTCTTAGAACCATGTGATTAGTGCTTCAGTGCTGTGGAAAGTCCACTGTGATTGTCCCACTTGAAAACATAATTATAAACAGATTATTTTAAGGCCCGTTTCCCAGATTATTTTGTACATATCAAACATGGCCCATAGGGCGAGTGTTGTTTAAAATTACGTCCCATTAAGTCCACCCAGTAGACTGCTTGTAAATGACTGAGATTCAAAAATGGGTACACACTATGAGAATAATCGTACGATGTGCAGTGATAATGATTGTGTTTTCCATATGATCACTATTGCTATTGCTAATATTTTTCTTTACTTGTGTAAATGTTATTTAATGTAAATGCTATGCTTAAAAAAGCTTAAGTTAGAACCATCTTCAGATGCATGTAAGAAGCGTTAGATGTCACAGAAAGGAAGGCACCCACAGTGGTTGACCAAAATCCCAAGCAATGACGAAACCATGCCATAAATGGTAATAGTAGAAGGTTACTCTACATATAACAAGGGACAGTTGTAATGCAAACAGGGCGCAGAAACAATCTTTTCAGGCAAATTGTTTTATGGCTCCCCACTAATTTGGCCCTAATCTGTTCTCTGGCTAGCATCGGAGCCGAACTTGAAGGTGCGTTCTCGCCTGAAGCAGAAGGTCACAGAGAGAAGAAGCAGTCCATTGCTGCGCAGGAGAGATAACCCCATCAACACAGCCAAGAAACGCTCTCTGGACATGGCCGGTACTGTCCTCACACACGCTGTTACACACCAATGTGTTTTCACAATAATGTGTCTGTGTGTTGCTGTTATTTCGGTTTCTTCTAATATAGTATTACAGTCCAATCACATCAATATTCTTATCCACCTATTTTCTCTTATAAGCTGCATTTGATTGGGATTCGTTTTTCAGGATGACGTCTGTAATCAAATACAGTATTTGCATCTCCTCTGTGATAAAACTCTTGCATCCGGATGAATATAAATGAACACAGGACAAGCGAGTTTCTAACAGCTTATTTTCCTACGCACCCGGATGTTTGCACCAAACAGGGTGATATGTTCACATTACTTACTGGATCATGAATTTATTTATAAAACACTACAAGTTAAACAATATTGTGGCATATGCAAATATAAAGTGAAGCTTTATACTGTTGTAGCTGGCATTATAATGGCCAATTTAATCAACCTGATTGCGGTCTTACTTTTGATTACCTTTTTTTTTCTTCTAACAAGCTCACAGTGAAGACAGTATGTATAAAAAGTACAACCCATGGCAACTACATTTTTTAGAGACTCCCAAATTTCATGATTGGCAGAAATATTTTCTCTTAATCCGTGGACAAAAATGACTAAATACAGCGAGTAGCATCAGTCAAAAAACTTGTAACAAGAGGCAAAAATTGCTTACAAAATCAGAAATGTCTATCCAAATAGGACTAAAATTATCAGACAATTGTTACATTTGTCGAAAAGCAGTAATTTGGGCTGGAATTTTTTCAGGGGAGGAGAGGGGGAAAAAACAGACATTGTCGATCTGGGTGGAAATAAAAAGCACTTGTAAAAAAATGGCATTACCCTAGTCAACATGCAAAACTAATCCCATCCAAATAGGGCTACAGAAGACAATAAAAATTAAGTAACACGCACACACTCTTACACACACAAATCATACGTGTACATGCGCTACATTCTGACTTACACACACCTAACACACATTCACTGCCTTACTTCCTTTGCACACTTCTCTGTAACAAATAATATGTTTTACACTCTGTCATGCTTGTCTAACACACTTGTGTGCGTTATATTTCTTGTTGGACAGAGTCTGCATGTAGCAGTGCCCCAGGATCAGGTCCGAGTTCCCCAAACAACAGCTCACACAGCAACCTGTGTGAGAACGGCATCAGCGTGGCTGTGTCCAGCAGCTCAGCAGAGGTAAAGATGCTTCAGTCATTCAAGATTCTGTGGGAATATGACTCAGGCTAATGTGTGGACACGTTAGTGGGAGGAAAGACATTAGAGTAGGAGAGACTCCTCTTTGTTCTTAGCTTGCTGGAATTTTTCAATCGTCGTGGGCTTTTCTCTTTTGACGGCTCTACGGTGTGTGGGTGCGTGTGTGTGTTGAATGTGAATGTTTGCGCTGGCTATGTGTGTGGGTGTTGCATACGCTCCAGCCGTCTCTAGCTAACAGGCTAGCAGGACGCGATGGGTCATTGAGTCAGCTGTCTCTGTACACATCTCCCTCGCTACCCAATATCACTCTGGGCCTGCCAGCCACCGCCACCAACAATGTAAGTGTCTCCTTCACTCATCACTTCTAGCACTTTCCTCTATTTCTCTATCTCAATCACTTTTTTTCCTTCTGTTTTTTTTGTCTCTGTGTGGTAAATGTGACATGACTTCAATAAAACAATAATCAGCAAATGCATTCCCGTAACCTTGATAAATAGGATCCTGATAGTTTGAAATACAACATTTTGGCACAGACTGTCTCTCTTCTTGGTTGTTTTATTACATGTAAGTATTTGTAAAACTTTTAATTGGATTTTGATTGGTTTTTCTAGGTGACATCTACCCAGAAGGACAGTGACCATCTGTCCATGACCAGTTTACCCATAACCACTCCGTTCCTGGCCACCTCCCAACTACCCTCTTACCTGGGCACCTCCGACTCAGCCAATTCCCACAATGCTTTGCTGCAGCACATGGTTCTGCTGGAACAATCAGCCCCACCGAGTCCCTTAGCTACAGGTGAGTACGGCCGAGCTGTTTGTGGTTAATAGCACAAAAGCCCTTGGTGTAGTGTCAAGGCTCTCTTTCTGTTGTAGTTTCAGCTTGTAAAACACTGATCTTCACATGTCCCAGACTAAGCATATCTACAAATAAATGATCTTAGCACGCTTAAATGGCACACTAATGCGGATCAATTTCTAAAATAAGAGTAAATTAATATTAAAACACAAGGCTTTTTTTTTTTACGTAGAAGGCATATCACTTAATTTGCACAGTAAATATGCTGATAATTAATTCCCTTATCTAAAGTCTCACTAACTGCACTGTGCATTAGCTCTGCATTAACCTGCTCTATATAGATAAAGTATGTTATGCCCTGCAATTGGCAATAAAGCTTTTGCTACACTTTTTCCATACATCTATCATTCAGCACATTACATAAATCTTTAAATGTGCAAACATTCCCACTGTTAGTGTAGTGACTCCAGGTTCCAAGGGGATTCTGACAAGCAGTCCTGGCCATGGAACACCAAGCAACGTTTATATTGTTAATGAAAACTACCACAAAACAAAAACGATCAGTGAAAAATTATTTTCGTTTACTTAAATAAAACAAAACAAAAATTACACTTTGCAAAAACACACGATGTAAACATAAGCTATAATGTCCACTACAAGATCATTTATCATGATTGTTAATCTGTAAATGACCAGGAGGACTCTTAAATCTCTTAAATAAACTGAGGCAACTTAGTTATGATAAAAATACAAAGCCAATCAGAAAGAAACAGCAGAGTCCAAGTTGGGATTACTTTGAATACGACCCTGTTTCTGACAAGTGTGTCGTCATAGGCAGTGATGGAAATGTTTGTGGAGTGATGCTAAAAGGGAAGAATCCCTTTTAGGAGAAAGAGAGGTTTTGGCTCACAGTTTAAGACCAAGACGAAGTTCTTTTCAGTAAAATAGGAAGCGTTTTGGAGCTGTAATAAGAATCACTGACAGAACTTTTTTTTATTTTTTTTATTAGACATCATGCATTTTGAGCTCTCATATTCTTGTCAAAGGCCTACAGTAATCAATGCTTTCACCAAAACATTGAGAACTAAAACTAGACTATATTAATGCACTCTTAAAACTAACTGAAACTAAACTGAAATTGATACCTAATTTCAATAATAAAAATAAAAACTAATAACATTGATTAAACTATAAAGGTTTGTTAGGCAGAGGGAAGGAGCTGTGCCAACGTCAGCCGGCTTCGCTCAGCCGTGCTCTCATAAGACCCTGAATAATAGATCTGTAATTCTCAGAATGGTTGCTGCCAGGGTAAACAATGCACAAATTGGTGCAGTGACCCAGGAAAGGTGTTCCTACTCTTCCCGGTGCTATTTTCAGCTGTTAGTATGGGCATTCATTAAACTAGTGATTGACTGTTCCTGCTGTGCTTTGCTGGGTAGGGAAAACGGTGGATCATTGGGTGTTTTGGCAACATGTTTGAAATGGGATTTTTTACAAGATTAAGATGTTCCGAGAGGGTTGATCTGGAGAACTGATCGAATGAAGTGAGTTTTTACTAATAGACTGATAGTGTGCCAACGTTGAGTAGTTTATGTTTGTGTGCTGCATGCCTGTGTGTACATAATGTGTTTCTTATGTTGCTCTTGTATCCTTGTTAACAGTCATTTATAATCAAAAAAACAAATAAATAAAAAAGAAACTTGGAAGTCTACTGAAGTCTCATTAAAGTCTCACACCATCACTAGTAATGTCACAACTAACTGGTAATGTGATAAGCAGATTAACAGATTCCAGAAATGGCAGTGTAATTGTAATGTACCATGTAATGTATAGTGCATTACACACTAAATACCTAGTGATAATCTATAAAATATGAAATATAAAGAGCCAGTTTCTAAAATAAAAGTGCAAATGAATATTAAAACACACTCTTACAGCACAGAATGATGCCTGGTGGTAAGCCAGAAAACTGACTCAGCATTGTTAAAACTGACAGGGGTTAGCTGTGCCTACTGAACTCCTGTTGACGGTGGGCACGACAAAACCCCGAATAACACACTGGTTTAACCCATGCTGACACAGAAAACAGCACAGACACGCATACACTTTTATTAACTCCCCTTATACAACCCCAAACCAACAACACAACAGCGGCAACACAAAGCAATGCCAATGGAGGCTCATGGGTAATCCCAAACACACCGCATGAGCCCCCTACGCCACAATATTGTATTTATTTTTATTGTGTAGATCTATTGATAGAAGCATCTTATCACCTGCCCCTGGCCCAGCCTGGACCTTGCTACATTTCTCCCAAAGCCACAATCCAGGGAAAACGTAAGACACACTGATGAGTGTGAAGTTTGTCATACTGTATGCTTTCCATCCTACAGGGATTAGTGCCCTTCCTCTGCAGTCTCCTGCCCTGCAAAAGCTGAGGCAGCACCGTCCTCTGGGCCGAACGCAGTCTGCTCCTCTCCCCCAGAGCAACCAGGCTCTCCAGCAGCTGGTGGTCCAGCAGCAGCACCAGCAGTTCCTGGAGAAACACAAGCAACAGTTCCAGCAACTCCACATGAACAAGGTAACACCATTTGCTTGACACAATTACTTTATTATAGTTGTGCAGTACTATGCATACAAATCCTCTCTTTTATAGGAAAATATTATATTCCAATAGCAGTCATACAGGCATCAGCTGTTATAAAGACTGCTTTTGTCAATTTCGATGTCAAGTTGACATAACACCTGAGTCAAGAAACAGATTTTTGTTGACATAAGATTGTGTTATGACACTTTCCAGGCTGACTTACATTTGAACGTCATGATGACTTAGGTCAGCATATGTCAGATTCATATAATGTTGTGGATCTTTCAACAAGATAATGACCAACAACACAGTAATGGTTGCAGGAACACAAAATCAATGTTTAGCAACGGCATCTCAGTCTCCGGATTTGAACCCTATTGAAAACCTGTGGTCTGAATTGAAGAGGGCAGTCCGCATGTGAAAAATGTTCTGCATGAAGGAATGGTCCAAGATGTCTCCAGTCTTGTTGGTCATTAAATGAAGAGGCTCAGTGCTGTTATTCCCTCCAGGGGAGATTTGACCAAATAGTAATTGTTGGGGTGCCAATAGTTTTGAAACCTATGTTGTGCAGGAAACATTGATCTACTTAAGAAAACGTAAGTTTGAAATCTAAATTATACAGCGCTATTATACAAAATTATACAAAACTATACAGCATCCTAATATGTTTAGGCAAAATGTATCACTTAATGAATGCGTTATTAGTTTTATATATTCATTGTTGCTCATTTTGATTAAAGATGCCAATAATTCTTGAGTTGACTGTAGGTGCCATGTATCCCTTTGAACACTGCCTTAAGTGTTACTCTTTTTCTTATTCTGATCTGCTTAATTTTTTTACAATATCTATGCCAATGTGAGCAAGTGCCCAATCGTTGTAAGTGATATCTTACTTGGCCAGTAAAAGTAATTATTTGGTTTGTTTCTGTTACTTAAAATGAAGAGCATATAAGATGATGTATAATGTAATGCATATCTGTCGTACTTCTCTGCCGTGCCCAATAAATCCACACAATAGTTGTTAAAAATCTCTAATCAGTGATATGCATCCAAATCATACAGAAATGTGCATAGTCTGTAATATAGTGTAAAATGTGAATTATTATGCACAGCAATTGTATGCAACATATTAATCATGGACTTGTAGTTATGTGTTATTGATCTGTTGTTGAATCAGTTGAGTTTATTAAATCTATTTTTGCTGAATATATTTCACCATCTCTAAGCTCTGTAGCTGTGTAGCAGTGTGTGTGCTATAGCAGTGCCATGGTAACTCAGGAAATGTGACCCGTGTTTGGTTGAGCAGGATGCATGTTCCAATGTTAGCCTGCAGTGAGTCACTAATGGAGAATGTCTCAGGTAGCCTGTGGACAGAATTTATCTCTCAGACTTTGGTTTGCTTTGCAGACAGTGTGTTTTATGTGGTTAACAGTACAGGATAGAAGTTTTTGATATTGGCTTACCAACATTGCCCTTTCCACAAGGGTTTATACTGATGTTTAGAAAGCATGTATTACTTTCGTTTAAATACAGGACAAACGAAATACTCATTTGACACAGTAATTATGCAGAAAATGGCAGCCTTTTCTTTGCAGCTAGTTTCTTTGCTGTTGCATTATGTATAAAACCAGCAGATCCAACAGTGTCAGCTACATATTCCACAATATTAGCCAAGTAACACTGACATACATTTACATTCATTCAGCTCAGACGGTGGAATGTTTTTCTTATATCGCCCCTAAACTCTGGAATAGTGCTCCAGAGAACTTTAGGAACACATAGCTCTATGTGTGTTTTTAAAACAAGATTAAAAACATACTTGTTTAATTTAGCCTTTTCTTAGTTCTTGGGTCTTTTATCTTGTTAAATAGACTTTTCATGATTTGTAGTACTTCTCATAGATTTATAGTTTTATAGCATTGATTTATAATCAATTTATTGGTGGGGTTTTTTATACTTTGTTTTGACTTTATATGTAAACAACTTTGAGCTTTTGAACTCAAAATGAAAAGTGCTATATAAATAAAGATTATTATTATTATTTAGCAGACGATTTTATCCAACGCAGCTTACAAGTGGGGCAGAATACACTCCAAGCACAGAGCTGAGCAGTCGAAGGTTATTGGCCTTGCTTATAGGACCAGCAGTGGCTCTCTGGCAGGCCTGGGATTTGAACTCTCAACCTTCTGGTCCCTAGCCATAGTATCACTGATCTAATCATAACCAAAGCAAGAGAGAAACAAGAGGTTTTCCCAGTCTGAGTTGCCTAACATATTGGCCCAATAGGATCTGTTGACATTGCATTTTAAAGGAGCAGTTTGTAATTTCCTAGCCCTCTGCTGCCTGTGAGGCAAATTGCAATTGCAATGAAAACATTGGCAAGCCTCCCCTTTTACCCCCGACCAACCCCTCACTGTTAAACTACATAACCCCTTATGAGTTTCCTTGTAAGGAAAAGGGGCAAAACTGAGCAGCTCTGTTCTGGCTGGGGGCGGAGCTATTTCCAGGCCATAAAAATATAAACAGAAGCTTGAAACATAGAAACTAGCAAGATCAATTGTATGGCAATATTGCACAGTTTTTCTAAGGTATATTTGAAATTATTTGATTGTCATAGGTCTAGAAGCACATTACAAACTGCACCTTCAAATGTTTCTATATTTAAGTAATTGACAGATCACGTTCTCAAAAATATATAAAATACATCAGCCTCCCGCAAGGTTGATAGGGTTTCTGCTTGCACTTTAAAACAAGTATGCTCATGAGTACATTCAATGGGTGATCAGAACAAAGAGAGGGTATACTGTGACTGAGTTTTTTGTTATAATTATTTGGTCATTATGCTCATAAGAGAATATGTCATGTAATTCCAGTAGGTGTCCTTAAGCTGAAACTGTGTCTGTTTTCAAACTCCATAAATTTCAGGGGTCTACGTCCACCAAAGCTCATGCATTACATATCAGAAGGCAGCCTCACTGCCGTGTACCTGAGACTTTCCACAGAACCGCTTCATGTTGTTGTATCTGAGCACTACAGAAATAATTGACAGCTTTGAGCACCCATTTATGAGCACGCTCTATAGTGAGTGATAGTAGAATTGAGCAGGGAGAAGTACAGGGTTCTGAATACAGGGGCTGTCTGGTTACCTCAACCTTTCTAATTCACCCTAGAAGGTAATGCTTCTCAGCTGTCCGTTATTTTAGCAAGCTCGTGCGTGTGTTTGCCATCTTTATTTAAACACACAACGGCATACATAAATCTTTCTACCGGCTACCTCAGATACTGAGCTCTTTCTCCCGCTCCTAGCACGAAGAGCAAGGTAGGAGTGTGGAGAATGGAAATCAGATAAAAGAAAAGCTTGTTCAGAGCAGAGGATAGGGGTAAGGCAACAGGTGGGGGGTAGGGGTTCCTGATGTCAATATTGTTTCTCTGGTGCTGTGCCAGGGACTCGCTTACCTTCTGATGCTGGCATTTGCTCAACAGGCATCTGATGTGGGACGTAGATGGTACTGGACTCTTGGGATGTCTGTCCCTAGTGCGACATGATGGAATGTCTGATGTATGCGCTCCCTGTCTAATTTTGTCTTGGATATTGTGCACTGCATGGCACATGGTGTTAATGTCACAAAACCGTGTTATAAAAGCTTAGGATACATACTATCCATTGTTTATAGGGAGGTGAATTCGGCACGTTAGAAGAGTTACAAAGTGTTTTGTTTAGTGGTTTCAGCTGTTTATGTTCACAGCACTTTGGTTCATGTAATTCAGTTCAATTCAATTAAATTTGTATAGCGCTTTAAGCAGCTTTACAGAAATCCGGATGTAGATCTAGATCCTTAATGAGCAAGCCAGAGGCGACAGTGGCAAGGAAAAAC
>JAOUQW010028499.1:0-2500 GCA_028565825.1 Olivaichthys viedmensis
CTGTTATCTATACACACGGACAAAAGGACGGCACAGAGATAAAAACAGTCACAAAATCTTGAAGCCCAATCACTTTTCTTCCTCAGCATATAGTTTGGTGTCAGACCGAGGTAGGAGGCGTGGCCTAAAGTTTGAAGGTGGCGATTGTACGAAGTGATTCGGATGATAATAAAGTTCCCATTTGATTTGTATATTTAATTTTTAATACAGATTTATTCTGCTATCTTATTAAACTGTTTATGTACAAATAGTGTTACTGATGATTTAGACATGCAATTTGAACAATGCTAAACTGGTAGCTATAAGCTTGCATTACTTGTTAGCTACATTAGTCTCATAGCTCCAGCACAAAACTAAAAAAGCAAACTCCGGACACCGAACATGTCTCAGCTGATCGAGTACATTTGCAGCAAAGAGGAGCATTGTGTAAATTACATTTTTGGCCGAACTGTTCCTCTAAACTGGACTTAGTCTTATTGAGCGTTAGTTTTCAAATGACAAAATAAATAAATATCTGATACAAACTGTCAAATACAGATTTTCCGTTTCAAAGAATTATGCGTATGTGTGTATCTCAAAAAATATCTATCACGGTTTCCCTCTCCATGTGTCTTTGTTTTGGTTTTAGTTCGGTCTCCACCCCTTTCATATCATTGGTTAATTACCCTGATTGTTCACATGTTTCGTGGCAGCACCTTGATTAGTTTGTGTATTTAAACCCTCCTGTTTCATTGTCTCATCGCAAAGTATTGTCTTGCATTCATCTGTCAATTCTGAGCCTTTATTTCCTTGTTCTAGTATTCGTTGTATTTCCTGGTTTTAACCGTTGCCTGTTTATCACGTTTCTGATTATGGCTTAACCCCTGTTACATTTGCCTGCCTGTGTTTTGACCTATGCTTTGGGTTATGACGATGATTCGTGGATTTGCCCCAATAAACAACGCGCCAATGTTTCGTCATACCACCACACGCTACAATATCTTTTTTATTGAAGATATTAAATAGAGAGAAACACTGATGTGACATTCTATTGATGAGAGTTATGGTATTACTTGGCGTACATTTATTCTGTGTATATCTCAATCATAATATAGAAACTTTATATTAAATAATAGCGATTTTTTTTTTAGACATTTAATAATTCTAGCTTTTTAAAGTGGTTCTAGTTTTAAGAGGTTCTTCTGAATGTTTACTGAAAGAGAGCTGAATAAACCTTTATGGTGCTAGATTTAACCTTTTCCTAAGAGTGTGTAAAGGCCGTTTCAGGTGATACATGACATGTTGTGTGTGACTGTTGTTTATGTATGGAAGTGTCCTGACATGTTTAGAAAGCAATTAAAGTCCCGAGGGGGATGTGCTGCGTTACAAGCATTAATGCAATCCAGCAATCGACACCTTTAACACACACCTGTAATGCGCCCGAGGAAGATTAAGGAAGGTGAAGGAGTCAGCAAATTCAAACACGCAAGCTACGACCAATCCTGTGAGGAAGAAGATTTATTGATAAGATGGATTCAGATCTTCTTCTTTTTTCCGATAATGTGCTAAAATTGTCCCAGACCATGTTAGAAGTATATAAACACTTTTTATTTTCAAAACCAGAATAAAAACTTTATTACATTTAATTTTCTCACGTCATTGCTGCCATTGCAACAACCGGCAATGCTAAAAGAGATAAAATCATTAATGTTATGTCCATAGCTGTGGAAGTCTCTCACCACTGGAAATGAGAAATCCTTTATTCTGATGATATGAAGGTTCTCGAAGAAAAAATCCCCTTATTATGAACTTTTACCGAAGGCCTGCTGGGAGGTCGATTGGAGAGAGATCGATAATGAAATCTGTTGGAGCTGCTCTTGCAGGTCAGATGGTGTGTTAAATTGAAACGTGTGAATTTGTGCTTTTGACATTGGAAGTTAAGGCACGCTTGCCGTTCAAGTGATTAATATTGCGTTCACGTTACGTCGAAATTACGGTATATTTACAAGCCTCTGACTTGTAAAAAGCGTTCATGTCTTTGTTAAACTCGTAATTCTGGACATGTCACTGGGATCAGCCTGGACGCCCTGGAATTGGTTGTTCAGGAGAGCATGTTGGCTAAACTGTTAATCAAACAGCAGAGCACTTTCAGCTCCAGACTGATCCAGCCACGGTGCAGTAAGCAGCGGTACATGAGATCCTTCATACCTGCTGCCATCAGACTCTATAACTCATCCACCCCTGTGTCATCTTAGTACTTAAGACAATGTACAACTCATGCCACACTTCCACTTTCATTTACACTATATTTATTTATGTACTTATTTATTTAGCTATTCGTTCAACACTGTTTTATTGCTGCTCTGTCGTACACTTTATTGACAGTTTATCCTGACGCTGCAGTAGAATCACTCGCCACTTTACCACTAAATCACTTTACTTATTACTTACTTGTTTACTTATTGTCTGTAACTCTGTGTCCTTGTAAGATTTGTGTTTTGTAGTGTCCTCGTAATGTGAT
>JAOUQW010028499.1:7500-11091 GCA_028565825.1 Olivaichthys viedmensis
TTGGCCACTCCAAAGTTACAATTTTACTCAGCTAAAAAAAAACCAAGAACCACAGAATCAGTGCATACAAGTCATTTCTATTGTTATTTATTTTTGCAAGCCAGCTCCTACGCTAGCAACTGTGAAAGCAAGCATAACTACCCAATAGCTAGCTAGCACTGTAACGTTAGCCTACAGATTAGCCAAAGACTCCAAGCCACCAAGCAATACTGAGGTAAAAAGAAATTCAGCTGTTGCTTCTGGAAGATGTGATTATGAAAGAAACATTTCACCTGCCCTCTCGGTGTCGAACTACATGCTTTTGTGAATGTAAACAGTGACAGCTACGAAACGTTAGCATGATATCAAGCGCTGAGCTCACCAAGATCAAGCTTAGCTAGCTAGCTAGCCAGGACACATAGAGTTAACCATAATCAACGTTACATTCGCTTGAATCGGCCTTTACAGCATTAGCTAACTCGCTCAGGTAATTCAAACGTAGCAATCTTTCAATCTCTCAGCAATGTGCAGATAATAGCAATAAAGGGACGTTTGGCTGTTCTATTACCGATGTCTGCTTTGTGTTTCGTCTGTATTTATTTTAGTGTTCAGAACATGAGGACATGTAAGCCATGAGTCCCGTTGAGACAGAATGTACTGGCCTAAACACAGCAAGGTTATTATTAGCATGGGAGAAATCTGAGCCCAGATCAGCACTGCTAATGGCTACGACATAACAGCAACACTTCTGCATACAGACAGTCACATACCCGGTGGGGGAAAAAAGTCTGAAATTATTATTTGTTATTGTTAATCATTTTTAGTGAAGAACATTAACTGATAAAGCAGCATAAATATGGCCGTTTTACACCTTGGGCGAAGACACAACGTTCCACTTTCTCTGTTTTGTGAGGACTTTTGCTTGGTGTATGACCTGTGTGTGTGTGTGTGTGTGTGATAGTGTGTGTGTGTGGGTGTGTGTGTGTGTGTGTGTGTGTGCTTGAGAGGATTCTAGGTCAGTGTTACAGCTTTTAGTTGTTAATAGTGTGGATGTTTTTTTTTAGATGGCATTGAACATTAAAATAAGGTTCTAACACACACAAACCCAAACTAGACATTCAATTTCCAATTTCCACACCAAATAAAAAGTAAAATGTGTGACTGTATTTGTTTGTGTGTGTGTGTGTGTGTGTGTGTGTAATCATACAGGATGAGATGCTGTGTGCAGGAGGTGATGGTGCACTCTCAGAGTCTGTGTGTGTGTGTGTGTGTGTGTGTGTGTGTGTGTGTGCGCGTGTGTGTGTGTGTGTTACTGAGGTTAGGGTTAGGTTTAGGTGTAGCATAGCATTAATTAGCTACAGTTATCATTATGTCAATGGAAGGTCCTCACAAGGATAGCAAGACAAACATGTGTGTGTGTGTGTGTGTGTGTGTGTGTGTGTGTGTGTGTGTGTGTGTTTGAAGCGGAGTATAAGTAAGCTTTGCATGCCGGTTGGGTTACACTGGGTCTTGTCTCATTTTCACACACAGACGGTTTACATGAACATTCTTTACACCTGACACCCCGCTGAAACATAAAACATATAAATGCACTTAAGGGTATGGACTTTAAACAATTAAGTAATTAGTGTCTGTTTTGTAATAATCTGCCAAAATGAAAACTAAATAAAATAATAATTCAAATAACTTAGAAATAAATCAGTTATTTAAAATCCACACAATTATGTATTTATCATTTTTGTTATATTTATATTAATTTCTGTATGTATTTACTTATTAATTTATGCATTATATATATATATTCTGTATTTATTTATTCATTAAGTTATTATGTATTTATTCATTTATTTGTTCTTCCCAGAAGTTTATTATCAATTTTTAAATGTATTTATTTCCTTATTTATTCATATATTTCTGCATTGTCTTGACTCTATAAAAATGATGGAGCTGTCAATCAAAATGTCACAGCACCTGTTTCTTCCCATTGATTTATTGATATCAGACTCTGTGGATCTGTAAATACAGAAATCAATAAATAAAGACGTATAAAACCAAATTATTTTAGGGAATACAAATTGAGTTACATATTTATTAGGTCATTTATTAATTATATATATATATATATATTTATCTTGGCAGATTTGGCCATATTACAGTATATATAATAATATATGAGGATGTTTTAAGCTCCATATGTGACATTAAAACAACTCAATTGCTGTCCTAAGAAAATCTAAATTCTTCAAATGCACAATAAATGATTAGAATGATATTGGTATTAATAATAGTAATTAGAATACTATAATTATAATGATGTATAGCTCTTGAGTGCCTTATTTGCAGATATGTTTTAGTCTTATGAGGGGTTTGGATCACTGAACGAGTCCTCAGAGTAAACTCAACATCCTGCAATTATTCAGATCATTTGCATATTTTCTCAAACACAAATTTTGCATCTTCAACCACCAACATTTTTGACTGTGAGGTTCTAATTAAAGTTTCACTGAACGACATAAGGAGAAATCAAAAGAGGGTAAATATCTAAAAATGGCAGTGCGTGCGTGCGTGCGCGTGTGTGTGTGAAAAACACTCTTAACCACTTGTGATAAAGTTTGATTTACGCGAGCTCGTCTCGCCAATTAACACACATCTAAATCAAACAAATCATCTACCGACATCATCATGACACGCGCTGTTACCATGGAGACAGGGATGAAATCCTCTGACGGAGGATGAAGGAGACAGAGAAAGAGTGTGTGTGTGTGTGTGTGTTGCCAGGAAAGACTCCTTGAATGGAATTAGGACATTAGGGTGCCTGTGAGGCTAAGTTTGTTTTGTTGAGTGTGCAGATTTAGCGATTACGCACACGTGCGAGACGATGACATCACCTGATTAATGACGTCGCTAGCCACGCAGATCCATCACTAATGAAGCATCGCGGTGTGGTCTGGGGAGCGGAGATATATTATTAATGAAATGGTGGGGAAAAAATATATAGGTTGGCAGATACAAATGATAAAAATATGCGAGAAACTTGTGAAACTGTAATGTAGTCTGGTATGGGGCAGAATTTCAGGGGTGTTTTGCAAAAAAGGTGGTCAAAAGATAACGGTTTTCATTTATTCGTGGTCAAATACGTAGCCTATAAATAAGCGCTATAGCTCTGGTTAGCGTTGCTATCGCTATGGTTACCATGCAGGAGACACGAGCGATTTGATGTTTTTCGCCCGTGCGTTGTTATCTCAGGAAATGCAGCGTAAAATATTACAAATGTTTCCACGACCTCAAACGGGGTTGTTATAGAAAATATCCAGCAAAGTTTGAATAAAAAAAATAAAAAAACAGGATGGAAATGTGATAAATCGCTGCTCAAACACCAGCTGAAGTTGCTAATCAGACCTATCAGAACTGTATGTGTGGGCGTGGCCTATATTTCTAATGAGCGTGCTTGATTGACAGCTGTCTGTCTGAGACCCCGAGCCTGCTCTTGCCCTGCTCTCAGTGACAGTGGTGGCTCAGTGGTTAGGGCACTGGGCTACTGATCAGAAGGTTGTGGGTTCAAGCTTCAGCTCCACCAAGCTGCCACTGTTGGGCCCTTGAGCAAGGCCCTTA
>JAOUQW010028500.1:0-11080 GCA_028565825.1 Olivaichthys viedmensis
TTCAAGCCTCAGCACTGCCAAGCTGCCACTGTTGGGCCCTTGAGCAAGGCCCTTAACCCTCCCTGCTCCAGGGGCGCAATATCATGGCTGACCCTGCGCTCTGACCCCAGCTTACCAACATGCTGGGATATGTGAAGAATGAATATATCTTCTTTTTTTTAAGTATAAGATATATTTTATGGTCACTGTATATGTGACAATAAAATAGCATTATATTCTAAATGTTCCAACAGAATCCAAATCAAAATGAGCTGTGTGTAATTAAAATGAAACTGTGAAGAGAAAGTGATAAACAAGATAAAATTAAAGTCGGAAAAACAAACAGTATTACAAACAATATAAGAACAGCTTGATTTATTTATTTTTATTCGACGTTTCCTAGCTTTTCTGGAGTGGACACAATGTTTGATGTTTCACTAACAGTGGCTTTGCTATAGTATGAAGAAGAATGAACGCCCCAATTATTTATGATTACGATATCATTTGAATTTATGATATTATTATCATTCATCCTGTCTATCATATCTGTGCTTGTAAAACACCCGTGTCACTAAAAGCCTAATTATCAATATACTACCGGTCTTTTCTACGAGTGTGTTTTGGCCTAATGACCATCATAAAAAGCTTACTGAAATAATACCATTACAGTATAAAAAATATAGGAAGATCCATAATTGCAAAGCAGCTTCTGAAACCCACTTTTATCCTGAGAAATGTATTTGGGAATGACCCTTAGGAGAAACTAAATATTAAACCAACGGTCTTTCACTCGTTGTCTTACTCTCTTTTATCCTTTTATCCTTCAATTCAGAATTCATAGGGTTCACGCTGAGCTGATCCAGAACGTCCTGTGCTAAAGCTTAACACCTTAAGCTTTGGTCTGTTAGCATGGCAGTCAGGCACTCTAAATGAAGCCATAAGTAAAACTCTTTGACCACTAAATACACTTCGAGCCCTCACGTTAACTGCTTTCACGCACCACAAGCTGGTTCATTCCTAGGAATTAGCAATCATGAGCTTCTATTCGAGACTTTCCTCTCCATGAAATCTCAGAGGGAAGCAGAATATTTGAATAACACATAAGATGAACTGTTATAGAGTGTTTTTGGCATCTATATTTGACTGGTTTTGGTAGTCCATCACACAGTCAATCCAGCCCTAAATGACAGTGGTTATTCAGGGCTGGATTTGAGTGCCCTTGGGTTCAAACTTATTGCTCAGTTGTGTTAATAATTGACTTACAAATCTGAGAGTGTTAAAGTTTTACCTTAGGTGTTCTTTGTAATCCATTACTCACTTACAACAGTTTTTTGGAATGCACCCTGCAGAAACACTAAGCAGAATTTCCTTAAAGGGACACTCCTCTCGCAGCGGTTACACAGTGTGTCCACAGTTACTGGAAAAATTATGATGATGCATCTTGGAGGCGAATGCTAAACTTTTTAAAGACTACAATCGTTTCGTGGCGGATATGTGTGGGTTGGCTGTTCGTGGGTTTTTTGGCTAGCTGCCTCACTAGCTAATGCAGGAGGAATCCAGAAAGCTACTGCTGGAAGCTAAATCTCTGATTTAAAACAGTAGAGAGCATAGATTACTCCAGAGACGGAAATGACTCATCATATAGAATATTGCAGAGTGATATCCAGACGTACATGTTCGGGCCATACCGGCACCGCTTCTCAAAGAACTGCAGCATAGCGGCATTGTCGGCTATTTCATTGTTACATATACAAGTACTCCCCTGGAGCAGGGAGGGTTAAGGGCCTTGCTCGAGGGCCCAACAGTGGCAGTTTGGCGGTGCTGAGGCTTGAACCCACGACCTTCTGATCAGTCACCCAGAGCCCTAACCGCTGAGCCACCACTGCCACACGTAAAAACTAACCGGAAAGCATGTAATAATAAGCAAGCAGGACCCAAACCTAACGGCACCATTCATCATTGATGCTCTCTGCATCAGCTAGCATACAAAACCAGGTTCGTAAATGAAAAAGACTTTTCAATACATTGCTGAGTTTCAGGTAGATATATAAACAAATGAATCAAAATCTGCTATTGGAATAAAATTGTTTGGACTGACAAAAATCTTTGCACATACACATGCCAATTCAGCAATCAGTAGTTTTCCAGAGTTACTGGTCCATAAACAAACATTACAGAGATATTGAAATTGGCTGCCTATCTTTAAAAAGCAGCCCTCTGCATTAATAAAATTTGCTCACTTAGAGGGGTGACACTACAGCAGCGGGTCACTGGAATTAAATGCGAGAGAAAACCACGGCAGTGTGAGAAGCTGCTTCATATCATCCAAAAAAACGTGCATATTTTAGAGCCTGTTCACTTGTGATAAATACTCTCGAGTGGAATGTTGGCTTATAATATCCGTTTTAGCCAACATTATTTTAGTTACCTTTCATTTGTATTTACTGTGTCAAAACTAAACAATACAATGAACTCAATTTTATTTAAATGAGAACATTTCTATTAGACTTACTCGGATTCATAGCTTATTGAAAGTTGGAATTAGATGCAACAGACTCTTGGTGCATTTTGCACAGACAACACTAATATGAGCATATCCTGTCTGTCAAACCTAAAAAAATAAATAAACTAAAAACCTCCGGGCCAACATGCCTTCTCAAGAAATAATAGTTTAATTAACAAAACAGGCAAGCAAAAAAACCAGCAGGAATATAATAGGTCTCCATTCTGTCCATGCAATCAAAATCTCACTCCAGCTAGCTGTACAAAGCTGGCAACCCTGTAGTGTCACAAGTAATAAAAGACAGAAGTGAAGAAGAGAAGAGAAAGGAAGGGAGAGGTTGACGGTGAAGAGAAGCGTTAGCAGTTGACCAAAATTAACATACATTTAGGCAATTCAGTAAGGCTACACCCTTTGTCATATAGTCGATGTAAGTATTTTTGACTTGTAGAACGCACCTAGTGGAGAGGACGCTCTTGTCACAGTAGCCCTCTGTTTACTTCTTTGCTGTTTACTTCGGTTTAATTTTACTTCTTGTTTTCTACCTCTTGTCTTCCTGCAGCTCTAGCTCCATCCTGAACACTCCATCTGATCACTGTCAGCACCTGTCACTGGTTATTAGCCTTGTTGTGTCCCAGTAGTCTGTGCATGTATAGCCCTCAGTTTGTCATGTGTCTTTGAGAAGTCTTGCAAGTGTTGTTTCTACAGTTCTGAGCTGTATTTCCCCGGTTTCCTGTAGTTCCTGTTCTCCTAGTTTTCTAAGCTTCTAGTTCCTCATTTCGCTACTCCCTAGCTGGGCGCAACCGATATATCGGTTGGCCAATAATATCACCTAATATTAAGGTTCCAAGAAATGACTCGTGTTGGCAGGAATCCCAGAAAATGTTTCTTTGAATGTTCTATGGGAAAACCACATTCGTGAATGTAATGCCATTTTGAACAACAGCCCAAACACACCATAGGGCGCTAAGGGGCGTTAATCAATCGCTTTGTGAGTATGCTAACGTTACAGTTTTCCACAGTTTCACACAGTAAACATAGTGAAGCAATCCAAATGTATGACAATCTAGTTAGCATGTTAAGTCCATTCATACAGATTAGGGATATTTTGGTCATTTTGACAGCTCGAGTACCCGACAGTGGAAATGAGCGAGTACTCAAATTCCCCTATGTAGCAACGGTGTGTTTGTGCCCTCTAAATGTTGACAATGATTGATGGAAAAGCCTTAATAGATAGACCAGACACTTATGTCCAATCGACTCTGGCTGCAGTTTGAAGAGACTGACATTCAGTGCAACCTCACAAATTCAGTTCACTCTCACAAATCTCTGTATCTCTCTTTCATACATGTCATACAGAATGACAGATTAAAAAAGCTAACATATGCTACCTTTGTGTGACGAGCTACAGCTTGGCCATACAGCATTTTCACTGCTGAACAGAACAGCAGGTTTATACAGTGATGTCTAGGATACTACATGAGTTTTCCCTTCAAAGAGGACCATCAAGGGCACACTGATCAGTGGATATATAAAGAATGCAAACAAAAGGTATAGCTGACAATCTCAGTTTGTGCTTTTATATGTGTATAGAAATGTCAATTCATTTAGGCTACTTCTATTATCTTGTAGAACTTTGGTCTGGAGTGTGTGCCTTTTTTTCTAACAATATTAGCAATGTTTATATTCAGTTTTTCTTTAATTGTTTCTCATTGTAGAGACCATACGACCTAAAGCAGTAGCTAGTATGTATTATGTATTACCCACGTTTTTGCAAAACAAACTTTTACGTCATTTGAACTCAGTCTCAGTCAACAGCGTGTAATACAGTTAACATGTACTGAATTAGCTTCTCCGGGTGGGTGTGTAGAAGCATTCTAATCAGCCCATTTCATTCTGGCCTGATGTGTTGTGAGTCTTATCTTTGAGGGCTGATGTGAATCTGTGTTTCGATTTATCTCTGTCTCTTTTCACAGGGTGAAAGCTAAGCAGCAAAGCAGCTAGAGTTTCACGCAAATCTTGATGTAAAGTGTTTCCATTTACTTCCCACGCCACTGGCTGCTCTCCTTTAGTGGAACCTCGTGCAAAACGACACTGCCATTTGGAAAGGAGAGGAGTTCCAGTGGAGCCTGATGAGTTGCAGATTTCAGCCAACTCTCTTCAATAGATCTCCCACTGCTTTTTTTGGGGTTGCGAAGCCCTTAGTGCCTGTACTTGTTCCAAGCTGTTCTATCTCCAAGTGTCATATCATCTACGTTAAATCACCTTGTGCAGACGGCCAGCTGGAGTGGAAACAGAAAGTGAAGTGTGTAGAAATGAGCTCTTCAGATGAACAACCCCAAGACTCAGGGGTATGAATTTTTGCAGTAACACTGGATAAGTACCCAGAGCTCCAGACTAAGCACTGGTGGTGGGCATTAATGCACAAAAACAAACCGTTGTGCTCTTCTAACTGCCTCTGTGGCTTTGAGCAAAAAATGGCTGCATTACATGCCTGGCGTAATATGACCATGGACAACACGAAGAATCTGGTGATGTTTATGGGTCATAGACATCAGGAAACCATCGATTGCAAAGAATTTTAAACCAGACTTTTAAGACCAAATTTATTTCAGATTATGCTTATTTTGTCTAATTACTTCTTGGCCCCCTGAAATAAGGTGGCTGTGTAACAGAAAGGGCTATGATTCTTGTATGGTTCACCCAGTACAGATGTAAATAACCCCAAATTGATCTTTCTCTCTTTTTTTTTTCTTTAAAAAAAAAAAACTTACTCTTGTTTGTTGCACCTGCGCTGCTTGATCTACCTGTCATCTGCCATGTCTCTGTAGCAGACATGCTTTGACACGGAAGATCAGTCCCTGGAGAAATAAGGGCAGGACTGGAGAAAAATGCTTCTTCCTGCAAACTGGAGGATTCACTAAGGTGTCGGTGAATCTGTGTCAGCCCGGCTAGCACGCCGATTAAAGAGCTAACCGCTGAGGAATCTCCCCCTGTGGCTAAAATTAGGAATGCTCATGCTTAACCAATTAACTGTGAACTGACAATTAATAAATTGTTTTATCAAGAGTTTAAAAAAATTGTTTCCACTGCACAACATTCAATATTTGAATTGGCAGGTTAAAGTTGCATGTGCATGTTAGCCACTAAATGTTTCCGATTTAGTCTGATGCAAATTGCGTCAGACTCTTGTTGTGCATACCTGGGAGACCAGGGCAGATGGAGAGGGTATTCTTAGCAGTTTGTACTGCGTACTAGATGAATACATGTGATACACTTCCTCAAGACACAACTTGTAGGTAGGCTACTGTTTACTTTATTATTCATATTATCCCCTGAAAATGTTTTAACATTCTGTTAGTTACGTTAGCTAGCTACTAAAGGCTATAATAGCTCCATCAATGGCAAAATATGGCTGCATTTCAATGTTACTTTTAGCTTAGCTGGTCCAAAGTCTTTTAAGATCTTAATAGATTATGGAAAGACTGGGCAGCGTAGACCACCTTTTGTGCAGACTGAAAAATTTGGGAACACACACTAAACAACACATCCCACTGAACAGAAGTGAACACACCTGAAAACCCGGTTTCACGTTACTAGGAGACAGCAATTACAAAACAAACATAGAGGTGCCACAGCACTGCTGACACACACAAAAAGAAAAGTGCAAAACGTTGTGGTAGTTCTTCAAATTTACGTTGTACAGACCTTCGTGACTCAATTAGTTTGTCCCCATTGAAAAGCTCCATTTTAGCCATAAATGCCTGTCCACCATTTTTCTACATCCACTTTGTGTATTTACTTTGTTCACGCTCTCAATTTTTATGATGCATTACGATTTGAGCTGTTGACCAGCAGTAAAGTCTGTGCCCCCTCGCACACTTCTTGATTTTCTGTTCTAACCGTCACCTCTGACAGCACCAAAAATCTGCAGACTACAGCCTGTCTTGCCTTTTCGCGTTTTTAAGTGACCCTAATCTGTCATTAGAGTGAACAAACCTTGAAACACCTTGCATGCACACATTTTCCAAATCAACATCACATGCATGATCCACATGCGCCATGAACAACAACAAAAAACACCATATTCAAGACAATCCGTCATTGCAATGACAATAGAATAAACAAGCTAGGACCACGAGCTTCGGCTGCTTGTTTGTCAGCTGCTCGTGATTAGAGTGATAAGGCGAAAAATAGACAAGGTGCATAGGTCCCATTAACCCATGTTTTTGCAGCAATTACTGGCACTTCTGTGCAGATATATAAGTGGGTGCAGGCGCCAGCCGTGATGTGAAGTTGCACAGTGAATTATTATATAAAAAAAACCACGCCAGAATTTCGATCTGAACCCTCTCATTACAGTGGCATTGCCATGTATTGGATAATTATCTAATCTATGAGAACATAAAAAAGATGGTTCAAATCTAATTTGAAATAAAAAAAACCAACAAAAACAATAATAACAGATTTTTGTGTTTACACAGAAAAAAAATACAGATTCGTGTCAATTTGTGTGATGTGAAATTTAGTGTGTTACAAACACTAAACAGTCTTTTTGATGGGCTTTTAACAATGAGGAGAGAGTTGTTATTGTAGTAGATCACAGTACGACTTCAAAGAGCCTGGCAATTCAATCTCCATTGATGTTTTGTAAGATCCAGTACATAGTTATGGGTCTGTTGAAATCAAACACACTTCAATCCGTCTCATCAAAGCATTGTTTTGGGAAGGGAGAGCTATTAAAGGTCTTTGTCTCTGCCTGGCCACTTTAGAAAACAGAACAAAGGCTTCAGACGGCATAGCTGGCCTGTCAGGATTAACCTCCCTTAACAATAGTATCATAGGTACCAGGCATCCACAGATAAGGGACTCTCTTCTGTGATTATACAGACAATCATTCTTACTGTTGCAGTAAACTACATATACATATAGCCTGCTACGCAATCCAAGTGAACCCCACTGAAAGAGAGATCATATTCTTTATTCATTCTCTCACCGCCTGCTACCTCAAAGGTTGCGTAGAGGAATTCTGCAGCCTCTTATCAGTGGAGAGCCAATAGTGATTGGCATTACGACTCACTTTGGTGATTTTGCTTTTTTAGAACTAGACGCTTAAGTGAATCGATTTTTATTCAGTTGATTTAACATTCGGAGCAGCCAAAAACAATGAGCATACGCCAGCGTTGACCACAATAACCCAAGCTCATGGGTTCCTAATATTGATATTTTTATGGCTAGATTTATGAGTCGCAAGCTACAGTACTTACAATTGATGCTGAGCTAAAGACCTAAACTGGGGTCTGCAATCCAAGATTTGTTGGGTTAAAACACATCAAATCGTGTCAAACCATGTTGATAACTCCCGGGAAGTGCAGACACAGCGACAACAATTTTATTCAAACAGAGTCCAGTCAAGGAAATCACTATAATCTACGTTCTTGTCTGAAGCTGTAGTTACTGAGTCTGGTGTTCATTTAGGGTGAAATATCACCTTAAACTTCCCTTTTTATTCTCTCTTCCTTCACATGCCAGAAGCTATGGAAATGTACCGCACATGGTCATACATGCAACAGCTCTGTTCATAAGCCAAGCACAAATGTGCATTGCTCACATACACTGCTCCTTCTTAGCTGCAGCCACTCTCTCACGCAAACACACACACATATTACATACACACAGTTGTAGTTTTAAGTTAGTAGATTGTGTACTTTGCCCCATATTTTGTTATTTATCCTCTGTTTATGTTTTTACTGTTTTGTATTCGATAAATTTATTTTTCTGTTGCCTGTTCTTGGTGTCACACCTTTAGTATGAGTCATTATTATTATTGATTAATAACTGAGGCTATAATCATGTTATTCAAATAATCACTGTGTCATCAATGTTTATAATTGAAACTTTTCTTTCATTTGTATTTCAATTCGATGGGTACTATTTCATAAGACTGATTATTTAATGAAATTTACAGCAATTTATATACCTACGATATGTAAAACATAACACCGCCATCATGTTTGCAATCATGTCTGATTGTACATGCACTGAGCCGGCTTAAATGAAACTAGATATGCAAGTTAATTAGAACCATTCAAACTCATCTGATAGGCACAGGGAGCGTTATTTGATGTTCCAATGTGCAGCGATGAGATGATCTGATACGTGTCCAGGCGATTCCACTTCGACACTATTCTTTACAAAACCCTCTCGGGTGTACGAGGCGATCTGGCACATAAAATGCTCTGAGTGTCAAACAAAACATGATGAATGTCCACACCTGAAATGGAAGTGTCTTACTATAAAAGGACACAGATGTTAGAGCTCAGATGTATCGGGTCTAAATAAGGTCAAAGTGCTTTTCCTCTTTGATAAAAGCATGCTCTGTGTTAACATTTAATGTCTGTGTCTGTGGAACACCGGACTGACAAGGTGAAGTCATGGATGTATGGTGTATTACTGGCACCCTGGGATGGGGCTTGTTTTTTTTTTGTATAAATAACACAATTCTATGTAAACCAATTTAGTGAGCATTATCCCTTTCTCTCCAGGTGCTGCTGAACTTCCGTGCCTACAAACTCTGAAAATCCCCATTGTACTTTCCCACTTCCCTAACACACCATAAATCTTTTATATAAGACTCAACAGTTTTAGGCTGGCAATTATGTTTGGAGCCCTTTACAATCTTGTAGTTATGAAAAAGGTTGAACTAATATACATTACACATCATTTCAAGCAGTATCACTTTGTATTTCAACCAATTAATTAGACTACATTAAGGAAGCACATTAATTTGGGCACAGTCAGCAAGTGATACCGTAAAATGACAGAATCAAACCCAGTCAACTCCGGACTTTATTGCCACCCTTCATGAAAATGAGCAAAAATGAATAATATAAAATGAATGATACATGCAATTATTGATATTTTAGCTTAAAACATCGGAGACGCTGTCTAGTTTTATTTCAGCACTTTTTTTTTTTACATCGTTTTTTTTTGTGTAGTGCAAAACACTACGCTGCTTTCAAAATTGTCAGCATACAATTAATATTTTATGAAGCGTCCCCTGGAGAGAATAACAGCACTGAGCCTCTTACCATAATGATTAAAAAGGTTGGAGAACACTTGTAGATCTTGGACCACACTCTTCCAGGCAGAACATTTAAAGCTCCTTTATAGTCTTAGGTTTGCGCATGTTGACTTTCCTCTTCAATTCGCAACACACAGATTTTCAATGACGTCCAATTCCAGAGACTAAAAAGGAAATTGCAAAACACAAATTTTGTTCCTGCAACCACTTCCGTGTTGATTTGGATATATGTCTTGTTGAAAGATCCATCTATGGCCAAGTCTTAACCTCCTGACAGAGGCAACCAGGTTTTGGGCTGAGATATCCTGGTACTTCAGAATTCATGATGTCATCCATTTTCATAAGAGCCAACTAGCCACAAAACAACCCTGAAGTATTTATGATCCACCACCACCATATTTAACAGTGGGAGCTTTTCCAAACATGCTGATGGCGTACATCTCATCTGACCACAACACACAATTCCCTTTGCAGTTCCAATAACCCTTGTTAAAGTTCAGGTGCTACATTTTGTGGGTTGCTCTCAGGAAGGGCTTCTTTTGTGCAACCCTTCCAAACAGCTTGTTGTTATGGAGGTGGCTTCTAATAGTTGATTATGAAACCCCAAGAATCAACTAAACTGTGCAATTTTGAAACAGTGATCTTTGGGGTATTTTTTTGCCTACCTCAGCTTCCTGGCAAAGTTCCAGACTTTTGAAACTGTTTTATTATGGCCCTGAGGCGTATTTATAACTGCGTATGTTATTTTAATATCCATTACCTGACTTGTGCAGGTCAACCATCTGTTTTTGTGTGTGTGTTCATCATATTTGGTCAAAGTCAACAATAGAGTTTCTGGACACTGAGTTTAAAAGACTTAGAAAAAAATGTAAGAATCACAATTTGTTTTAATTGCCAATCATTTTGCCAGATAGGATAAATAATACGATAAAATACTATTATTTATTTATGAGAAGGATGTTTTGTTTGATAAAAGGTAAGTAGTTCTCCAACTGTTTGAGTGGACAATTTGAATCATAGTGTGTAATGTTAATTTTATACAATCTTTTTGTTTGTTTGTTTTTGAGAATTCAATTTAAAAAAGTTTAAAAGATTGCGATTACCTGTTATCCACCCATCGGATCTATAATGTCTCAACTATCATTGTGTATTCTTACTAAGCTCCTGAACAAGACCAGATTTATCTCTCATGTCAATTCGGATCACACTAAGCGTCGTTACCTTGTTGCTAATGGCATCTCCATTAGGAGCTATAAACTGGTCATTCCTGAGTATCCACTATATGTGCAATACGTTTGTACATATCAGCTGAAGGCCACAGGGAATTTGCTTAGTTATCTATCCAGGAATTTACTTAAACTTGTTACTGACGTGTGAAAGAGAAAACCATGAATCAATAATCATGTAATCATAAAGACTATCCTGTGCTCATCCCAGGATTCTTATTTACTATATGTTCATACCAAACATCCTTTAAACACATTTAGTGCTGTTTGTCTCTATATGACTGTTCACTG
>JAOUQW010028501.1:0-11079 GCA_028565825.1 Olivaichthys viedmensis
GTCCAATAGGAAACCAGAGGGGGCGTGAACAGAACCAAAACAAGACACGTGAATAAAACAAAACAAAAACACATGATTTACACAAACACACGGAAGTGCGCGGCTCGTCGGAAACTGCCGCGCACTATAAGTGGGAGCCCGCGGCGGGGAGACCGTGACAGTTGTGATGTAGAAAAATAGATGTTAGGTCAGGTGTGTGGAATGTACCAGTGGCAGAATGTGATTGGGTTCACAAAATGGTGTTAATATCAGATGCACATGTGCGGCTCTGCAAAGCGGAACGCGGAGCTTAGCAGAACTGGGAACCCTTTCTCTGGGATTCTGTGGCACAAAATAAGAGAAAAACATTTTTCTCTATACAGTGCATCGGCCTTATCTCATGGCAAGGAGTTTTTTTGTGCTCCACTCAATGAGCTGCGAAGAGGATTGATGCATTCCGTATCTTCTAGCTGTGCATGCTTCAGTCTGGTGCCGCCCATGGCACATGTGTATTTGTTTGTTTTGATTTCTGCCCCTTGTCCTCGGTGGTACATGTGCAGGAGGAAGTTTAAATGTTGAATGTTTGGTTATGATAGAGGAGAAGGCCCCATAGGGCGTAGTGTGGTTGTGTCTCCTGCGAGAAAACGTATGCCGATGTATTTTATGCCAATTTAAAAATAAAAAAGCAGTTTTCTGGTATTGTAGTCTGGGCTACCCAGCTAGCCTATGACAAAAACATAAGAGGTAATACATGCCATTTAATGCTGCGTTTAACTACACACACATACACACAAATAAAGAGGTGTCATCTTTTAAAGTGCATTGATTACCTGTTGACTATGATCAATTTGTCTCCTTAAACTAGGAGTTATACCTACAGTTAAAGTTGTACTGACTCCTGTCATAACTAGTATATTGGTGTGCTTATCACAAACCATGAACTACAATTCCTAGACTATCTGATATAAAATAATATTTACAGTGTCGGCCAGAGGAGAATGGACTCTCCCTGTTGAGTCTTGGGTGGCTGATTACATATTCCGTTAGTTGTGCAAAATTTTGGAAAATTAGCGGCAGCCAGTTTTGCTCGTGATTTTGTCCTCCTCCTAAAACCAAGTGTAAAATTAATGCCATAAGTGTTGCTCAGAGAAGTATAGCCAGTGTTGCCAGGTATGCAGTTTTCCCGCAGAATTGGGTTACTTTTCAACTGCTTTTTTTATTTTTATCCCTTCTCATAGATTTATACCAAAATGTGCAATAATATAAGACCATTTTAGGACCTTGGTGAAAGAACTATTCAGGAAAACTGTGTTTTAATACTGCTTGTCTATTGGGCTGCTTTTGTCACGCAGATCTCCTCAATTCTAACAAAGAAATTCAACAGATAAACAGGACTTTTGTGACATTGCCAATTTTCTAAATGTTACATGAACTACAGTCGACCACAAGAAAAATGGAATACAGTTTAGTTACACATTTATATACAAAGTAGCTTATTTTGTACACAGCAGTCTGTTCATTAGGCTGTATTAATGTCCTCCACACCATTTACTTGTTCTGACACGAGTCTTCATTATTAACACATTTATCTCTTCGTTACTGAACGTGCATTTCCTCCTTAGTCCAAAGCTTTTTAACGGCTCTATGGTTGACTATTTCCACCATTTTACAGCGGCTTTTAAATTTGCTGCTTATGCAGAGTGCATTTAGTAGGCGGTTTGCATGATGAGCTACAGCCTTAGTAAAATGAGTGTTAATGTCAGATGCATTGCGAGTGCATTTTGCGGCCGCATTAAATTGCGTTTTGTGATGCGCTGCACCACCTCTTGTACGTACATCTGGGTCTTAGTTCTTCCCAAAGTTTCTTCCTGTTAGCTCCATTTTAGTTTGTTTTTTTTCCTTACCGCTGTCACCTTTGGCTTATTCACTGGGGGTTAAAGCACTGATGTCTGTAAAGTTGCTTTGAGACAATATGTGTTGTAAAAAGTCCTATGATGTTAAAATTCTAAGAATTTAAGTGCCTGGAAATGAGTGGGTGTGTCTAAACTCAGGCTGTATTTGGAGGCAGGCATCGAGTCATGTCCGAATTAAATGTTTGTATAGAAAGCTACCTTCTGAGATGTACATTCATCTGGCCAATTTTGCATACATGTATCCTTCGTCTGGACAAACATGGTGGTTAAAAAAACCAGGAAGAGGGAGCAGTCTGTGGACAAATAAGATATTTGTAATAGTTTTTGACTTACAATTTTATTTCTGACAAGAAATAGATGATATAGTCACAGAATATTTATTATATATATTTAGAATTCCAATTAGCCTTACACACTTTTGTGTTAGTGTATTTAGACACACCATTAGCATATGTAGACACCTTGGCAACGTTGTGACGTATGCTGCATTTAAAGTGTATTTCTTTACATTTCCTTACATGTACCTTCATAGTTATCGAAGCGCTGCCTTATGAGACCACATAAGCAGCAAGGCATCAAGGCAGCTGCCTTCTGTTTCTGAGACAACCAGTGTGTTGTTGACTTATGCACACCTAATATTGATGTATATGCAATGGGTGTTTGAGATGATAGTGAAGATGCTGATTGCTCTGTTCGGAGATTGTTATTTTCCTCAGCCAGCAAACAAAAACATGAACACCATCAATAATTGATAAGTTGATTACAATCTTTGCCTAAGACCTAGGTCTGCCATAGTCCTTTCTGTCTGCTCTGAACACATTTTGAGATTACCAATTCAGCAGCTTCCACCGTGTGTGTTACACTTTGTGATGAACTCATAATGCTCACAAATACATTATGACTTTTCAATATGTGAAGCTCAATCAAACTAAAGTAAACATCTTTTTATTCCATTCACTCCTTGAAGTAGAGTCGTTGTTAATGCATGCAGGGTGGATTCAGGCATGATAGGACATCAGGTTATATAATAGTGTATAATAGTGTATATAATAGTAACATTGGACACACATGTCGTACAAATCCATTATTTTATTACATTTTTCATAACAGGCTAAATAAGCTCCAGTTTAATCACCGGCTCGAACTTTGAACACCCAGAAGATCAGCACCTACTGTTTAACTAAAAGCCCTTGGAAACTAAATCCCTGATTGCTTTCTAATAAGGTTAATGTTGGTTTTGTGGCTACAAAATACAGTATAAAGTCTAAATAATTAGTCACTTTCCATGTCTTCATGTACTTTATCCAAGATTAGTCCAACTCACTTTACATTGAAATGGGAGAAATTCTGGTATAGACTGCATAAACTTCAACCTTACCAATCACAATACTGATGTTAGTTGTCCCGCACACACAGGTTTAATAAAAACTATGCATTTACTTAGTGAGCGGAAGCTAACCTCGTGAGTCAAAGCTAACCTAGCAAGCGAAGGCCAAACTAGGGAGTGAAAGTTTACATAATGAGTAAAAGCTATAGTAATGGGTGAAAATTTGTGAATGTAAAAGGTGCTCGTTGTTGCTCATGTACTAATGAAGTTATTATAAGTTAGTAAACATTGACAATGCGAAAGAAACTCATCTACACATCTACATATCGTCTCTGTCCAATGAACGTCTGAATGTCCAATTTTTCAGGAACACGAAAAAACACTTTTTCATATCATTAATCATACACAATAAATCCGAAATTTATGGTGTGATTTGTCAGCTTTTCATTGGTCATTTAGATGTTAGCTGCTGTGGGGTAGACAGAGGTTTTTGCCCACATTCCATATAAGATAAAAAGTAAAAAACGTAAAAGGTGGAGATACATGTTTTTCATTGGACAGCGACGATATGCTGAATGTCAATAAATGGCTGTATGTGCATTATCACACTATTATTATGAATGTATTACAAAATGGGCAAAAAATATATAATTGTGACAGGCCTAACTAATAGAGAGCAGGACCAGTCAACCAGTTATATAGACAGATAGACAGCATGGCCAACCAGCCAGACAGCGAAACGAATTAAGGGCATGACCAGCCTGCCAGTCAGATAGACAGTTAGAGAGACCGTCTGGCCAGACAGATAGAGAGCATGGCCGTTCAGCCAGTTATATAGACAGATAGACAGCATGGTCGGCCAACATGTTGGATATCCAGCCCTGCTGGCCATCCAGCCAAACATTGAGACAGATAGAGAGCACGGCAGGCCAGCCACACAGCAATAAAAATAGCCGCTGTCCGGACAGCCAGTCATCAAGACAGACGGCACAGCCGGCCAGCCAGACAGTGAGACAAACTGAGAGATAAGTCGGCCTGCCAGTCAGATAGACAGATAAATCCAGCCAGTTGAATAGAAGGCTTGAGAACAAGCCTGCCAGCCAGTTAGATAGACAGATAGAGAATGCAGTCGGCCAGCCAGAAAGGTAGTCAGATAGATCAAGAGCACAGCTCACAAGCCAGACAGTGAGACAAATTGAGAGCATGGTCAGCCTGCCAGTCAGATAGACAGATAAAGCAAGACAGCTGAATGAACAGCTTGAGAGTAAGCCTGCCGGCCAGTTAGACACATAGCAAGCCCGTCAGGCCAGCCAGATAAATACACATTCTGGCTCTGTTTAGCGACATGACTCTGTTGGTCAAACTACAGATCTTCCTCGGGGATGGATACACAGCAACAACAATCGCTGCAAAGTATGTAACAACATGTCACTGCATGGGAGACATTGGTCTTCTAAACCCCACTCCTACACCCAACTCCTTCTGTTATTGTTGTTGTATCTGCTGACATTGTCAATGTCATAATTGCTTGTATTGTTGTTATCACTGTTACTGTTAGTATTATCATATATAGTATTGGTATTCTTATTATTGTTATTTTCGGCTGTGCGCGTGACCTAGCGTGGCAGTCGTGCTTTTGTGTGTGTGTGATATTCCCTGTCTCGTGATGTGATTGTCCCCACCTGCCTGTCGTTAGTTCATGAGTAGTAAGTGTTTAAAAAGCCCTCTTGTTTCTGCCCAGTTTGTGCCTGATTGCGCTTGTGTCCTCCGTCCCGCCGCTAACCGTGACAGAATCAGCAACAAGTCGAAGGACACAGCGAGCCGCCGGAGATGCAGCCGGTCTGGAGGAGTTGCTGCGTAAGCTCGCGGAGCATCGCCGGCGGCGCTGCCACCGCTGCGGAGGAGGCGGACTCCACTGCGATAAGCCGAGAGAGTGAGGAACGGCAGGCTCGGCTCACCGTCCTTGCCACCCTCATGGCATCGCTCAGTACCGCGCCCCCCCCGGTCGCGCCTCCGAGAAAGCCACGGAAGCTGCTCTTCACTGAGCTCTGCACCAGTCTTTGGGAGGGTGTTGACGACCGCCAAGGTTGTCCCTGACGCCGCAGAAGGCGTACCTGAGTTCCCTGACGCCGCCGGAGGCCTGGCTGGATTCTCTGACGCCGCTGGAGGCGTGGCAGAGTTCCCTGACACCACGGGAGGCGTGGCCAAATTCCCTGACACCACGGGAGGCGTGGCCGAATTCCCTGATGCCGCAGGAGGCGTGGCCAAAATCCCTGACACAGCTAGAATATGAATAGCCAGCACAGCCAGTCAGCGAGGTAGATAGAGAGAGGGAAAGGGAGAGGGAGAGAGAGCACGGCCGGCCATCCAGTTAGAAAGATAGACAGCACGGCAGCCATTTAGATAGACAGCCCAACCAGCATGCCAGCTAGTTAGATAGACCAACGGAGAACATGGCCGGCCAGCCAGAAAGTTAGTCAGACAGAGAGCCAGGCCAGCTCTCTCCCCACTCCTACAGCCCACCTCTTCACAGCCGGTAAGCCAGCCAGTTAGACAGCCCGGCAGGCCAAACAGCTAGACAGATAGAGAGCATGGCAATAACAGTACATCCAATCTAACTGGATGGCCAGCCGTGCGCTCTCCCGCTCTATCTACCTGACAGTCGGTGCTCTCTATCTGTCCAGCTGTTTGGCTGGCAGGGCTGCCTATGTAACTGCATGGCTGGCCGTGCTTTCTATTTGTCTGTCTAACTGGCTGGCAAGAAGTGCTCTTTATTTGTCTAGCTGTATGGCTGGCTGGGCGGTCTATCTATCTTTCTGTCTGGCAGGCCATGCTCTCTATCTGTCTAGCTGTTTGGCCTGCCGGGCTGTCTATCTGGATGGCGAGCCATGCTCTCTCTCCATCTACCTGGCTGACCAGCTGTGCTGTCTATTCAAATCAAGATTGCGTTATTGACATGACTTGTATACAGTAAAATATGGCCAAAGCATCAGGAAAACAGTGAGAACAACAGTAACAACAAAAAAATGTATCGTAACAATACTAATATTAACAATAAAAATAACAATACAATTCTTTTAAATAATGGTAATATTAATAGTCAAGTCAAAAATAACAATAATAACAACAATACCAATAATAGTTGTTATGATGACAATAAAAGTGATAATACTAATAATAACTACATTGACAATGTCAGCAGATACAACAACAATAACAGAAGAAGTTGGGTGTAGGAGTGGGGTTTAGGAGCCCAATGTCTCCGATGCAGCCATGTCTGTCTACCTGGCTGATGAGAGCTGTGCTCTCGATCTATCTGACTACCTTTCTGGATGGCCGAATGTGTTCTCTATCTGTCCATCTAACTGGCTGGCTGGCTGGTCAGGCTGTTTATCTAACTGGCTGGCTATCTTGCGCTCAAGCTGTTTATTCACTAACGTTCTACTAGCTGACTAACATTCTGGCTGGCCAGCTGGGCTCTCTATCTGACTAACGTTCTGGTTTGGCGAGCTCTCTATCGGCTGGGATGTTGGGCTGGCTGGCCGGCACGGCTGGCTATCCAACTGGTTGGCCAGTCATCCTGTCTATCTGTCTATCTTACTGCCTGCCCAGCCCTGCTCTCATTATTGCTGGTATTGTTGTTGTTATCACTGTTAGTATTATCATATATAGTATTGGTATTCTTATTCTTGTTACTTTGCTGTTATAACTATTATATACTATAATAACCAATATACATTTTTTTTATTGTTATTTCTATTGTTAATATTAGTATTGTTACTGTTAATGTTTTTTTGTTTTTTTTTGTTACTGTTGTTCTCACTGTTTTCCCGATGCTTTGGCCATATTTTACTATATACAGTCATGTCAATAACGCAATCTTGAATTGAATTGAATTGAATTGAATAGACAGCACAGCCGGAGAGCTGTCATGTGCCATGCGCGTTACGTTGCGTGAGCATCGACGGCGGGTTGATCGCCTCGGCGCCACCGCTGCTGAGGAGGCGGACTTCGCTGAGATATGCCGGGAGAGTGAGGAACGGCAGACTCGGCTCGCCGTCCTTGCAACCCTCGTGGCATCGCTCGCCGCTCAACAGTAGCGCGCCCCCCCCCCGGTCATGCCTCCGAGACAGCCACAGAAGCTGCTCTGCACTGACCTCTGCACCAGTTTTTGGGGGGGTGCTCATGACCGCCGAGGTTGTCCCTGACGCCGCAGAAGGCGTACCCGAGTTCTCTGACACCGCCAGAGGCCTGGCAGGATTTCCTGACCCTGCTGGAGCCGTGGCAGAGTTCCCTGACGCTGCGGGATGCGTGGCAGAGTTTCCTGACACCACGGGAGGTGTGGCCAAATTCCCTGACACAGATGGAGGCGTGGTCGAATTCCCGGACACAGATGGAGGCGTGGTCGAGTTCCCTGACGCCGCTGGAGGCGTGGCCGAATTCCCGGACACAGATGGAGGCGTGGTCGAGTTCCCTGACGCCGCGGAGGCGTGGCCGAGTGCCCTGACACTGCGGAGGGTGTCCCCCGGGTGTCCGACGCCATGCTGGACCGGTTTGCGGAGCTCCTCCAGAAGCTCACCATCTCAAGGGGAGCACCGCCGGGGGCCGGTGCGGGGTTCGCACTGCCTCCTGACACGGTGGAGGAAATCATCGCTCTGCCCCCGGGCTTCAGGGACTGCGATGTCGCTCTGCCTCCGGCCCCTACCGAGGACGTCATCGCTCCGTCCCCACAATGTCCCTCCGCCTCCCCATCCTGGGGAGGACGTCATCGCTTCGCCACCGGACTTTGGGGACAACAACGCGCTGCGCCCTGCCTCGGCGGGGCAGATCCTTGCTTGACTCCCTGACTGTGCTAGGGAAGGACTTGCTCCTCCATGCGGTGTCGGCCTCCGGGCCGCCCCCCAGACACGGACATTGTGCCCGGGACCACCCCTCTACCAACACAGGCATCAAAGGGGGGGATCCCAGGCACAATGTCCGTGTCTTGGGGGCGGCCCGGAGGCCGACACCGCATGGAGGAGCAAGTCCATCCCCAGCGCGGCCAGGGAGTCAAGCACGGACACGGACATAGTGCCCGGGACCACCGCTTGGATGCCTGTGTTACTAGAGGGGAGGTTCTGTCACGTGCTCGTCTGTGTGTGTAACCTAGCGTGGAAGCCAACATGTGCACGACCACGCGCTTTTGTTTGTGTGCGATATTCCCTGTCTCATGATGTGATTGTCCCCACCTGCATGGCTGGACATACAGTTAGATAGATGGCACTGCCAGCCAACAAGCCAACCAGTTAGACAGATAAAGAGCACGGCCAGCCATGCAGTTACATAGGCAGCCCTGCCAGCCAAACAGCTGGACAGATAGAGAGCACGGTCAGCCAGTCAGTTAGACAGAGAGCCCGACTACCTAACCAGCCAGTTAGACAGGCAGCCCAACCAGCCTGCCAGCTAGGTAGATAGACCAACAGAGAACATGGCCGGCCAGCCAGAAAGTTAATCAGACAGAGAGCCTGACCAGCTCTCCCCACTCCTACAGTCCACCTCTTCACAGCCGGTAAGTCAGCCAGTTAGACAAAGAGAGAGCATGGCCGGCTATCCAGTTAGATAGACAGCTCTGCCAGCCAAACAGTTAGACAGATAGAGAGCATGGCCTGCCAGGCAGAAAGATAGATAGACCACCCTGCCAGCCAAACAGCTAGACAGATAGCGAGCACGGCTTGTCAGCCAGGTAGACAGAGAGCCCAACCAGCTTCCCAGCCAGTTAGATAGGCAGCCCAACCAGCCTGCCAGCTAGTTAGATAGACCAACAGAGAACATGGCCGGCCAGCCAGAAAGTTAGTCAGACAGAGAGCCTGACCAGCTCTCTCCCCACTCCTACAGCCCAACTCTTCACTGGCTGGCTGGCTGCCAGTAAGCCACCGGTAAGCCAGCCAGTTAGACAAAGAGAGAGCATGGCCAGCTATCCAGTTCGATAGACAGCTCTGCGCACCAAACAGCTAGACAGATAGAGAGCATGGCCTGACAGACAGAAAGATAGATAGACAGCCTGGCCAGCCAAACGGCTAGACAGATAGGGAGCATTGCCTACCAGGCAGACAGATAGATAGACAGCCTGGCCAGCCAAATGGCTAGACAAATAAAGAGCACTTCTTGTCAGCCAGTTAGACAGACAAATAGAGAGCACAGCCAGCCATGCAGTTACATAGACAGTCCTGCCAGCCAACCAGCTAGACAGATAGAGAGCATGGCCTGTCAGCCAGGTAGATAGAGAGGGAGAGAGCACGGCTGGCCAGCCAGTTAGACAGACAGCCCGACCAGCTTACCAGACAGTTAGATAGGCAGCCCAACCAGCCTGCCAGTTATTTCGATAGACCGACAAATAACATGGCTGGCCAGCCAGAAATTTAGTCAGACAGAGAGCCTGGCCAGCTCTCTCCCCACTCCTACAGCCCAACTCTTCACAGCCGGTAAGCCAGGCAGTTAGAGCATGGCCGGCCATTCAGTTAGATAGATAGCTCTGCCAGTAAACCAGCCAAACAGCTAGACAGATAGAGAGCAGGGCTGGGCAGACAGAAAGATAGATAGACACACCGGCCAGAAAGAGAGCACGGTTGGCCAGTCAGTTAGATAGACAGCCCAGCCAACCTGCCAGTTAGTTCGATAGACTGACAGAGAACATGGCCTGCTAGGCAGAAAGATAGATAGACCGCCCGGCCAGCCAAACAGCTAAACAGATAGAGAGTATGGCCTACCAGACAGACAGATAGACAGCGCGGCCAGCCAACAGGTTGGATAGCCAGCCCTGCCGGTCCACCAGTCGAACATCAAGACAGATAGAGGTACAGTCGGCCAGCAAGTTAGATAGACAGATAGAAAACACAGCGGGCCACCAAGATAGACAGATAGCGAAGCCAGGCGGTCAGCCAGCCAGCAAGACAGGTGTAGAGCACACCTGGCCAGCCAGACAACGTGACAAATTGAAAGAATGGTCAGCCTGCCAGTCAGAAAGACAGATCCAGAGCTATCCAGTTAGCTCTGCCAGCAAACCAGCCAAACAGCAAGACAGATAGAGAGTATGGCCTGCCAGACAGAAAGATAGATAGACAGCCCAGCCAGCCAAACAGCTAGACAGATAGAGAGTATGGCCTACCAGGCAGAAAGATAGATAGACCGCCCAGCCAGCCAAACAGCTAGACAGATAGAGAGCATGGCCTACCAGGCAGATAGATAGATAGACACCCCGGCCAGAAAAGGAGCACGATTGGCCAGTCAGTTAGATAGACAGCCCAACCAGCCTGCCAGCTCGTAAGATAGAAATTAAGCCCGCAAGCCAGCTAGCAAGCCACCTAGATAGATAATTAGCTAGCCAGCCAGCTAGATAAACAGACATACAGCCCGGCCTCAGCTACCTGGCCAGAAGTATAGTCAGACAGCCTGGACGTCACTATGATATATGAAATGCAAAGTGAAACTGGAAGGTAAGAAAGTAAAGTACACTACCAGTCAAAAGTTTGGACAGGCTAAAATATATATATTTTCTTGTCTTAAAGACATTTAAGGGTTATGGACAAATGTAAAATGTGAATTTAATGCCCATGTATAAATTTATATCTGAATCAAAATGTCTTTTTTTAATAAGTAGTTTTTACTTAAAAACCCAAACAAGTACTTTTCATTTAGAACTTAGGAGAAGCTGGTGGTGGTGTGGCCAAAGTATTTTGGCCCGGGTTAAAAAAAAAGAGAAAAAAAGACAGCCCAGAAGGCCGGGCACCTTTTCTTCTCCGGACAGGCTTTTTTCCGGATGCCCCAAACAATTGGAAAGGGGATTCATCAGAGAAAATGACTTTACCCCAGTCCTCAGCAGTC
>JAOUQW010028502.1:0-11077 GCA_028565825.1 Olivaichthys viedmensis
CCTGGGATTTTCACACACAACAGTCTCTAGAGTTTACTCAGAATGGTACAATAAAGAAAAAACATCCAATGAGCGGCTTGTTATTATTTTAACACTGTGTTTTGTGGTCAGATGAGAGAAAAAATTATTACAATTGTAGTTTCAATGACGCTTGGTGAAGTTCAGATTTTTCATTTTGTGACTCTCAGGAAGAGCTTCATTAGTGCCCCCTTCCAAACAGCTTGTTGTTATAGAGGTGCTGTCTAATAATTGATTTTGCAACTTGACAACCCAAAGAAACAACTAAACTGTGTAATTCTGAAACTGTGATCTTTTTTGCCTCCCTCACCATCCTCCTCACCTTTATCATGGCCATGGTTGTGTATTTGTAACTGCTTATGTAATTTTTATATCTGTTACCTGACCTGTGCAAGTCAACAACAATGTGTTTCTTTGGTGTTGAAAGTTCCTCATGGTGATGCATAACAAAGTTGGTTTATACATGTGCAACCTCATTTATAATCCAGGAAAACAGGAAATGGTCAAAGACAACAGTTCCTGCAGACTGAGAGCAATTTACAAGTAATATAATTTTTTCAAGGAAGCCAATTTGTTTGCATTTATTTTAAATATTTCTTAGGGGTGTCAATAATTGTGCCACATATGTTTTTAAGAGGAAAATACTATTATTAAAAAAATAATTCCTATCAGAATGATTTTCATTAGAGCAAAGGTTAGTAGCTTCTGCTATTGTTTGAGTGTGCTATTGTTTGATTAATTTGAATTATTGCATAATTTTATTTATCATTTCTGCATATTTTTTACAAAAGGTGCCAATAATTATGAAGGGCCCTGTACCTGTACACACACACACACACACACACGCACCTATATCTATATCTATATCTATATCCATTTATTTTTTTCCTCTTTTTTTTTTTCTTTCCAAGCACAGAAGTGACACAGAAATGTTTATGGCATGATAGTGTGTGGCACATTATTCTTAGTCAGAGTGACATTAAGGTGTTTCAAAACCCCTAATACACTCGTACCAATGACACACACATTACCATGTCATTGTCACTGCTGTGCTGAGAATGGTCCACCACCCCAAATAACATCTGGTCAGTGGTGGTCCCATGGTGGTCCTTTTCCAGTCAGTAATTGTATACCTACCAAGTGCTTTTAAATGGTGGGTGTACATGATAAAATGGCCAATTAGTGTACCTACAAGGTAGGTGTACCTCATACACTGTAAAGATGTGTATATACAAAAACTGTGTATATACACACACACCTGAGTTACATGCTCCATGCTTTGTCTGAGTGCCTCCATATTTTGGCTGTACTGTTCTCTGAGAGCCTCCATCTCTCTGTCGTGAGTGGCCACCTCGTCCTTAAGTGCCCCCTTCAGTGCAGTGAGCTCCCTCTCCCTCATGTGCAGCGTGTCCTCCTGCTTCTGCCTCAGCATCACTGCCTCAGTCAGCTCGGTCTGAAGCGTCATCAAGTCCTGAGGAAATATTAGCAATGAGTGAGATGATTGCAAGAAAATTTAAAAACGGTGCTGTTTAGCTTTTGTCTGCATGTGGTTATATAGACATATGATTTATTGTGAATCAGTTTAAATATGTGACATAAATAGTCATGTATAATGGAACTTCAGTGTAACTAAAAAGCAAATAGAAGTAATCACATGACAGCCTCGAGTATGCTAGTTTTAGGCCAATCTGGTTTGCTCCGCTGCAGATAAAGTTAAGGCCATCTGCAAAATAGTCTGTGTGGTGTTTTTGGGTGTGGTGTGTGCATGTCTATATACCATGTGCAGCGAGTCTGTTTGAGGTGTGCTATCTGAAACTCTCCTCAGCTCCTCTTGTAGCTGAGCCAGTTGATCCTCCTGATGATGTAAGCGAGACTCCACCCCTTCCTTCTCCATGCGCAGTTCCACCAATCTGAACACAGTGATGACAAGCTAATCCATCAATTCCAAATATTATGGACTCAAAATAAAACAAATACTGCTGGAAGTATTACACACGATCAGAGATGATTGTATTGTATTTGTCTTAAAGTAGTTCATCAGTTAAACCCTGATATGGCATCAGAACTCCTAAATGGATACAAGCTAAACTAAATCGGCACTATTTTATATTGTATTCAGTTAATGATATGCAGGATTTTGCAACGCAAAGTAAAATTGAAACGTCTATATCTGGTTCTATCCCAGCTCCCAAAACATATTTATCAAGTATTTAGTGCTCTTGATTGCTTGGTTTAGGTGTGTTGGGAGCTAGGAAAAATTTTATTTAAAAAGAAAAGAAAAATGCGGGCCGGCTGGTGTCCCCGAGGGCAGATGTGGGAAATACTGGTATACATCAAAACACCCTTTTTAAATGTTTGAAGCACTAATTGCATACTCACAGAAAACTGAATAAAAATAAATTAACAATTAAACTGTCCGGTCCCTGAATGGTCCCTCTCCCCCACTCTGTCTGTCCCTGTCAGCAAGTGGTTGGCAAGAGACTGAGGGGAAACTTCCATCCTTCAAAATGCAAGAACTAGGAGTCTTCCAAACTGCTTCAAAGAAAGCGCTATACCATGTTAGTGTAAAGGTACTTCGTCTTAAGGCACTATGCGAAGTTCTGGAGTCAAAGTGGACCGGGCTAGTTGAGACAGGCTCTTACCCAAAAGGTAGCTGGAGGTCTTTGTACAAAAGGCCTATTGAGAGAAAAATCTGAATCTGTATTTTATTTATTTCTTGGCTGTTTCTGTTTGACTGGTCTAGTGAAATTATTGAGCTGCAAGTTGGGGTTCGTCTTTAACAGCAGTATATTTGTTTTTCGAGGCAAAATATAGAACAGAGAACAGACAGCGAGTGATTTCACTAACACACAAGTATTTTGTTTCTTACTGATCCTGGGCAGGCTGCAATTCTCTTTTTGTCTGATCCAGCTGCTGTTGTAGCTGCTTGTTTGTTCTCTCATTCTCCTCCTGCACATATATGAAAATTTTTTGCCAGTTAAATCAGTATCACAAAATTTAACAGAAAACTAAATTACACCCACGCCCACATTGCTAAAACACAATAGATGATTGATATTTCTCATTGATCATTGGAATGGGAAATATAGACACACAATATACTCCATGTACCCTTACATTCTATGACTCTGTAAATATAATAATCTATTACACCATCTACATTTAATCAGGATTTTGAACATTTAAACATTTTTTTCCACTTTAAGCAGATTGATGTCCTCTAGGAATCTATATTTCTACAGTCACCTGCCTTCTGATCAAATGTCTCTGATCATCTCTAGGATTTCAGGGGAGACAGCTGGCAGAGGCGACCCTACACTACACCTGTGTTCTACTGTCTCCGTTACGCCAAAAACCTTGTTTCACCACTGTGCACCTGTCTTCTGGTGTAAAATATCACTGTGGACTCCAATTGCTAACACATTATAACAAAATGTATACCCAAATTAAAACCCAAACAATAAAGTGTTAAAAACGCAGGTTGATGAGGGTTGAGCAAAAGGCTACTGCTTTTAAATACAAGAATATTGAGATTTACTGAATAATAAAGAAGAGAGTGGAAAGACCATGTCAAATCATCCATTTTAATTTGGTAGTCACCTGCTATCAGCTTAATATTACAGAGATAAACAGCAGCCAGCCAACCAACCAACCAACCAAGGGAAATCTGGATCAAATATTTAAAATGTAAAACTAACTGTTTCATTAAAATAATCAACTTCGGGTTTTTAGGTGGTACTTTAATGTCATTAAGCTCATTTAAACAGTTGAAATGTAATCATATTAAGTTGAGTTGACACTTCAAGATTAGTACACCCAATATATTACTTGCAAATTGTCTCTCAAAACTGCTAATAAAACGGTTACGTTTTATAATCATAAAACATTTAGTAAATGTCGGAGATAAAAATCTGATTATAAATATACAAAAGGTGCAAAATGTAAAAGTTGACTCAGATCTGACACAAACGAATTACCTTTTAGGGTAATCACTAAAGGCTTTTAGGACAAATGAGTCTCTGAAAAAGTTGAATTCATATATTAACAGGATTTTAAAACAGAGTGCAGTGGAAGGCATCCCCATTGATGTTAACCATCTTTATCAAAGACTTGATCTTTGAATGGACATTTTTAATGCTTCATTTAAAAGATACAACCAGCTTGAATAAGGCTTAGTTCAGTTTTGTTGCTGCCTTTTTTACGTAAAAACTTCTACTACGTCTTTCCTCCAAGAGATTGCCTTGTTATGAACATGGATGCTTATTCATTTATGTCCAAGAGTTTAGACATCCTGGGCTACACCATTGTAGGGCTCAAATCCAGTCAATAGCTGCAATGAGCCATCCTACAATCAAAGCCACGCCTTTAGTAAAGAATCGACCAAACATAGAGAAGAGAGAGGCTACTGGTGACGCTTAAAATAAATGGGTGTGGCTGATTATTTATGCACAATATTGTGGTGTGAAAACCATGTGTTCCATTCGCTGCCTAGGGAAACGGCATTTTTAACTGTATTTGTGCACTCCCAGGCTGTCATATTTAGAAAGCCGTCTTACGCTACCTTAATTTGGCCAAATTTAAAGGCAGCATCACATCAAGACACATATTTAACCCACAGGCTAAATCCAAAATGACTTCCTGCCCACTACATAGGGTATAACATAATGGCATTGTACACTATATGCCCAATAGAACACCATTTAAGATTCAGTTACAAAAAAAATAAAATCTCTTGTAAATGCCTGTTGGAAATTTTAGCTACTCGCATGGAATGTCACGAGAAAAGTTATACATAAGTTTAAATTAAGTTTGCCATTAATGATATGCATTTATTCAGAACCATTTTCCTACATCAAGTGACACAAGAGTCATTTAGCCAAAAAGTTTAGGAAACAAGTGTTTTGATAGACTTGCGTTAGGCAACTAAAAGTAGAATCCTAAACATTCAAATGTGGATTGTATGCAAATACATACATATTACTAACATTCTAACAGCAGGCTAGTCAAACAGTGAAACTTGTTCTTACAGCCCGATTATACAGTACAGAACACAGTTAACTTCTCTTCACTGATCAGCCTATGATAAAAAGAAAAACAATTAAATAAAAAAAGAGGTCCAAACAGCAGACCTGCTTAGTGCATAGCCCCTGCCTGGAGCCTCATGGGCAGTATTTTTTTCTCTATTGATTGACATGAAACAACTGGCATTGACTATCAGCTGCAAATTCTTTTGTTTTATTGGCTAATATGACTGTTGGGCGATACATCAGTGCCCCTCATCAAAAAGTGGCAGACATTTCTTGCTAGATACTGTTAGTCAGCTTTCTAATCAACAAAAGAGCTATTTAAAAATCGAATACAATATCATAATAATATGGTAAACGGTGATAAAAAGGTTCGGCAATTATCATGATGTAAAAACTTTATATGGGCACATATTGAACCCTCAGTGTTAAGTGACTACAAAAGAGGACTGGTTTCAAAGAGTCATTAATACTGTAGCACAGGTATATTTGAGAGGCCTGACACAGAAAGGGAACCTCTCTTCAGAGGTATTAGTTTCTAGACTCTCTCAATTATTGATGCATGCAAAGACTCGAGACCATAATCAGCTTTCCTCATTAGAACAACGGTTGCCAAGCTACCACAGAAGGATGCTTCGCATTCGGAGGACCTTATGCAAACAGTGAAGAAACACTGTGCATGTGCGTGCACACACACACACACACACACACACACACACACACAAACCACTGGAGCACACATAGTGCCACACTGGATATAGCATCCTCCTACACCTATGCTGACAAAAGCGGCACAGTTCCAGAAAATGAAAATTATTTTGCTGAATGTGAACATGCTTACCTTCAGCCCACTGTACCTCTCATAAATGAGACTCGCTTTTTGTCTCAGGGACATCTCATTCTCAACAGACCTGATGTGGTGAGGTACAAAATGGAGAGATGAAGTATGTACGGAGGGAAAAATGTTTTAAAAAGACTACACCTGGTATATTTACTGGTTTTGATGTGAAGCATGCTTACCTTTCTCTGAGGATGTCGTAGACAGCCTGTTTTTCTTGAGCTTCCTCTCCATTAATGGAATCTGTACTTTGATTTTGGCTACTCAGAAGATCAGGGGTCACCTACAATGGGGGCAAGAGGCTTTAAAAGTGCTGGTACATCACATGTTTAATAAGGGACAGATGAGCCCTAGCAGCTTTTTCACATAAAAAGAGTGCGTCTCTTGGAAACTTCCAGCCAATGGAAAACATTAAAATATTTGAATTATCAACACTTTTACTTTTAAACCTCTAACTGCCATAGACTCGCCTCATTGCCAGACAACGCAGAGTGGCACCAGTAAAATCTTTTTCTTTACGACACTCAAGTTTTTATATTTCACTATAGCTGGGTAGCTACAGCCAATTGAAAATATGGAAGCTAGCACTGGATTGCCGAGAACGTGAAATTAAATGCAAATAAAGGAGCTAGCTAGATCGCTCTATGGAGCAGTAGGAAACCTGGCGTCATTTACTGAGACCACAGAGTTTGCTGTGGTACAAATATGAGCCTCATTGATCATTTATTACCATGTTCTGTCATTTATCATTCATCATTCATACAAGGTAGTCAACGCATATGGGTAAAAGTAACAAATATTCTTTGATATGGTGGTGAAAAAACATGTCAATTAAAAGCTCAGTTGAAATTAAATTTGTAATCTGATAATCATCTATAATATTATTGTTATTTTTGTTATCTCCGTATCATTTTATCATTTAAGCAAGCATTTTGGTCTGCCTGTTTATTGTTTGGCATGGGTAATTTGTGTTACTTCCGCCTCGCTCAGACTCTATTGGCTATTTCAAATCCTAGGAGGTTCTGGGGCATGAATGTTGGTAGACATATCTTAGTCCTCAAAGAAAGATAAAGAATTGTTTGAACAAGTTGACTAAGTATGTGTTTTAAAGTCCTTTATTTATTTAATGGGCTGATGTCCGACGGAAGATCTTTTCATATGATTTGTATTCTATTGCTGTTTTTTTATTCAATCATTAAAATGAATCAAGTCTTGAGATTTTCTTATCCGTATAGAATATTCTAAATTCTGGGCAGTATTCGGCAGAATAATAATTTAAAAAAACCCTAAATAATTGATAGTTGCAGCCCTATTCACAGATGACACGAAGTAAAAACCTTAAAATTAACAGTACAACAGGGCTCACCATCTTCAGTCTGGTAGAGCTGTTAGCTGGCTAAAAGGTTAATGTCTGCTGTGGTGGCAAATTTAATTCATGTGTCAACAGAGCTTCACAGCTCATGGTTACTTGCCAAGCTACAGAGTGAACCCTAATAAAAACATGTTTGTATGTCCAATAGACGACATCTCAATTCTTCACATTAGCAATAATGTTCAGAGCTTCCTGACAGATGGTTGCAAGTGCTGCTGTGGTGGAATATATGTAATAACCATATGGAACAATACAATCATAAATTAAAAAATCTTAAGACTTTAGCCAACATTTGATTGATTTGTAATATTTTATGCATTTTATCTATTATTTTTGATCATCATGTCAATTGAGTAGTAACAACGCTAGGTTACTGGTAATGTATTTACCACATTATTACAAATTTCTGCTGAGGGCAGAGAAAGACCATGTTGTGGCTGATTGAACACAGGCTATATACATTCAGCATGACATCCAAAGATTAGAAGGATGATAGCTGGTCATAGTATTTGCACACAATCTTTTTTCGACCTCAAATGCCTCCCTCTTCATGAATGCTTACCGGCTTCTTTGATATAGCAGGTGGCATTTCCTTGGCAACAAACATCTTTGGTGTTTGATTTAACGTAGGTGTCTTTGAGGCAGAAACAGCAGACAACTTCGTGATTGAAGCAGAGCCCTGTTCAAGACTGCTGTAGGTTGTAGGTTTGGGAGCGTTAAGACTGGAGCTATAGGTGGCATTACGTGTAGGAGCGTAGGGGTTTATGGTTGGTGAGGAAGGAGGCTCTTCTTCCTGTTCTTTGCGAGCATCCAAACTACAAGAGCGCTTTCGCTCATCAAACTGTAGCCGTGTTCGAGCTCCAGAACGCCCTCTAATCCGGCTTGGCATGCTGGAAGTCGTATTGTGGTTAAATTTACTGATGAGTTTATTAATAGGCGCTAAAGACTTGGTGTCGATTTCCTCAACGGTAACAGGTGCTGGAGGTTCATGGAAAGACTCTGTTGAGGTATATGGATTACCTCTTTTCCCATTTAACCCTGTCCCATTCACAGTTTTACCAATACCAGCCTGCCCAACTGGCCTAAGACCTGCTTCGTTCAGTCCTCCAAGGTCTTTCTTATCAGAGTTATTGACTGAAGGACCAGATACAGAGAGTTCTGCAGTACCCCCTTCCCTGTCTCCTTGACTTCCTGCCTGCCCATCACCAGGTGGTCTCCTCAAAGGGCTCCCGAATTCAACAGCCTCTTCCTCTGGCGAATTTGGTTGCCCAAGCGAGCTGTAAGGGTCCTTGGGAGTCTGAGCACTATCTTGTTGTCTTTGAGGCAGGCTGTTGAATGGGGAAGAAAGTCCAGCAATTGGGGTCTGTGCTTGAGGCTGGGTCTTCAGCTGTACCCCATACGAGTCACCCTTTTCTCCATCCTTCAGTACCACGTAGGGCTGCCCAGAAATTCCTTGAACCCTCACTGCAACCCCATACTTGGAGGATGGGGGAGTTCCACCACCTCCAGCACCCCGACTCCTCTCTGCATAGCCTCCACCCGTATCACCCAGGTCTTTGATAAAGCGGATCTGGACGCCGTAGTCCAGTGGAGGCTTTCTACCTGATGAGAGGGAGCTCATTGTGGCTCACTGTGAAAGCAAGTTTAAAAAGAAGTTAATAAGCAAACTGTTTTGCGAGACAGGCTTCAGTAACAAGATGAAATGATTAATGGGTGCAAGCTGTTTGTTTTTAACTTATTCAGTACTGTATAGCACAGGCTACTAGGGTTGGGCGGTATAATGGTAAAAAGGTATATCGCAGTATTTGAAAATTATGAAGGTATTTGAAAGTGCCACAGAGCGTAGGAGTGAAAATCTTATTGGATTAACAAACTTTATGTGATCATATACAGTGGTAATGCATGTTTATAAAGATTTGACGATCAGTACATTATATTTACTTGACCAATGTAAAAAAGCACAGAAATAAATGCTCCACACCCAGCATACTTTAGGCGCGCAAGCTGTGGCCAGTGTAAAATGAAAAGCGTTACGGAGTGGTTGACGCGTGTACAACAGGCTTAAGTGAACACCCCGGGTAATACCGTATATCGCGGTAATACTGGGAGACGGTTTGGCGGTATGAAAAAAGTGGAAACCGCCCAACCCTACAGGCTACATACATGAATTAGCCAGATTTTTGTCATGACATGTTTATAATGTCATGCTTTTGTACTGATGGGCTCATTAAATACCCAAAATGACCAACAGAAAATGAATGCAAGCTGAAATAAAACTTCTTTCTATTTCAAGATTAGAACTACACACTACAGCTATTGTTTTTGTCTCCATCTCAGTAGTCAGCAGAGCGCTGTCTGAATTTTTAATTGAAGAGCGCCATCATAAAATGATTCACTGAAATCACATAACATGACTACAGCCTATTAACAATTATTGATAAGGTAAGTTCAACATAGCAAAATTGTACATTTTTCCAAATAAAGACTACATAGTAAATACTCAAAGCCAATTCCCAGTAGATACCAACTTCAATATGTGCCTGAGAGTCTATGAGAATAAAATAGGCCATGCTCCCACTGGGTGGGAAGGATAGCATAGGTCATTTTTCCTCCTGCAAAAGCAGAAATGTGTCAGCTATCTGAACTCAACTGTTAGGCCACTATGAACAGCATTTCAAAAAGATACACTGAATGGCTACACATGGAGAAAGTGTGCACCTTTCAAGTTTGGTACTTATTGTACAAAAGGAGAAGACATAAGGGAGAATTGGCAAAATTGGAGAAAATTGGAAAGAAGTATCAAGGAGTCTGAAATAGAGGTAGACAACATCTGTATATCAGGACAAAAAGTGAAATATACCACCATAGCAATTTACCTTAACTTAATGATCAGATACTACAACCCATGATGCCCACTGACATAATTCATATGGAAAACAATGAACAATTATGAATTATTAACTGATGGCACATAAAACTCTGCAACTCACTTGTTTAGTCTCTGTACACTTTGTTAAACAATATTACATAAAATATCCTCAGCTCCAAGAAACTGGTAAAGGCTTTAGAAATATCAGATATAGTTTTCCTACAGTTATGGGTTTAACCAACAAAAATTGTTGCTGAATATTTTAATCTCAGGGTGTATGGCAGCTGGTCAGATCAGGTTCTGAAAGATTCCTTCATGTTTCCCATCCCAGTAAGTTGAACACAGTTTCATACAGTCGGCTCTATTATTAGCACCCTTGGTAAAGATGGGTAAAAAAGGTTGCATTTGTGGTTATTCTCACACTCACATTTCTTGTTCATGGAACAATACTTACAACCAGTTGTATGCATTTCATTATTTATTAATTAATTTTGCACAAAGTAATTTTGTAATAGTACTTTTGTTACTTGCTTTAAAAAGAGAAATATGGTCCTGATCATTATCTATTGTTGAATAAACTTGAGAAATAGCAAAAACATTCCTTTTCAGCATCTGTATTTTGCTGCAGAAGCTGTCAGAGAACCATTACATTTTTAACTGCAGTCATAATTTATCAGACCCTCTCATTGTCATCGCAATATTTAACAACTTTATCGTAAATTTTGTCCATATCGTGCAGCCACTAGTTAAAATCCCCAAGTACCAGCACTATTGCAGCTGGGTTCAAGTTTTCAACTTCCATGATCCGAGATGCTAGCTGCTGAGCCGCTTCAAATGTAGAACGCAACGTGCATAACCAAAGCAAAGTCCTGAATCGCAAATATCTTAATGCACCAGAGTCAATCAACAGATACAGTCAAGCCGGAAAGTCTGCACACCCCTTTCACCTTCTCCAC
>JAOUQW010028503.1:0-11074 GCA_028565825.1 Olivaichthys viedmensis
AAAACCAAACAGGTTCAGCAAGAATGTAAGATAATATTATATACACATCTTCTGGATGGATCAGTTTCAGTATCTGAGAAACCTGCTAATGCTTAGGGAGATAAACTTGGGCTGGTTGGAGCCAAGGTAAGACTCCTAAATACTACTAGAAATATCCAGATGTTGTGTTATGTTTTCATTTTGAGGCTTATTTAAAATTAATAATACAGTTTGTATTCTGTCCTCTTTGTTCTTCTTTTCATACAAAAATTTATTTATTATCCTGTATAACATGTATACACGTGTATAACACATGTATAGTACATGTACACTATCCAGAGAGGGAAGAATTATAAACTTTAATATAAGAATTATTATATGTCAATTGACAAATGACAAAGTAGTTTATAAATGTTTAAAAAAAAACATGTGATCTGTAGCAATAGTTATCATACAGAAAGACACTGGTTTCAGAGATAAGTACAACTGATAATGACTTCTATATTTAAAGCTTTTCACAAAGGAATATTTTATGAGGTGCAATAAAAAAAGTTTTAAAAGCTGTTGTATTTTGCTGAATTTGACACTGAATGTTATACTTGATGAGAGAAAAAAAGTCTAATTTTAGATAAATAGGATCTCTTGACTTGCATGACATACAGGCAACAGACCAAAAGGTAAAAGATTGTTCACCTAAGACATATTTTTCATTATTCTTTCATAAGGATAACACTTTTGCGTAATATGTAAAATGAATTTGTCAAATTCAGTGAATTTAGAGAAAAACATTTGAAGTTGTTGAACCTAAGAACATGGTATGTTTCCTTTATGCTGTAAGTAGCCTTAATAAAAGTGAAATGATAGTATTATTGAACCAGAAGCAAACATTTTAGCTAAAGGCTTGTATGGTGGGAATCATCTAAAAAAAGAAAAAAAAAGTGACCACTAAAATACATTTGACTTCTTCACTACTGTTACACAACACCCACTCATGTTGTACAGCAGTACTACATTTACAGTAAAAGTGATGAAGATGGAACCTGTTTTACCAGCGGACTTCTGAGTATACTTAACAACTATTATATGTTGCATAGAGAAATTGAAGTGATACCTGCCTGACCATCATGGCTACTAAAGGTAAGTTATTATTTTTTACTAGTTATTATAATTTAATACAGCATATTTTTACATTTGAATATATGTTTGTACATGTAGCTGTGAAGAAACATTATAAACCTGTTTCGAAAGCGTTTATACCTAACTTAGGTGGAGCAAGATTCTGTTCCTCATTCCTTTTTGATAGAAAGGCTCCACTCTAGAGTAAATTAAATCAATCTCTGTCAGTCTTGCTGAAATACAAAGGCTATAGTATCACATGAAAAATAGCTTATTTGGTCTGAACTTTTTTTTTTTTTTGGAGAGGAGTCCACTTTTGTCAGTTCTGTTTACAGCAAAGTTACAGCTTACTTTTATGTTATGTACAGTCATACATGGGGAGTCAGTCAGAAGAGCGCTTGATGAGTTATCCATGTAGATCGGAGCAAAACTTAGCAGTGAATGCTTGTGGAACAAGGGTAGATTAGATCGCTGTGTGCGATCAGAATCAGGGTGATCATGAACGTGGAAGTGAGTCAGCAGATGGGATACGTAGTCTTGGCTGACTGGTGTGAAAGAGCTTGTACCAACATTTTTTTCAATGTTAAATTCTCAGCAGAGATAACAGATGTGTCTTAACACAAAAAAAATGTTAATTACCTTTTAGCTAGCAGTAATTCAAGGTACAACAGCAACTCACCAACTTGTCAGCTGAGCTAGCTAACTTATTTATATATTATCTAATATGAACACTATGTATGTGAATGACCCAAAACTGTTATTGAAGTGTCAGAGGAGCTGGCTAGCTAACTTAGCCAAATTATTTGGAAGTTTACTTTGGAGGTAAACAACACATCAAAAAAAATATTTATTATTTAGTCGTATAGCTAATTAGTTTCATCAAATAACCTACTGACGGAACACTGCAGGTGCAAGCAGAGTCTTGACATTGCTGATCCACCACTTCTGAAATGTTTTGGGTAAGTGACGTAGCTAAACATCTCAGGATGCACTGGATTTTCTAGTATGTACATTTTCAACGCTACTTATTTTCACACAATGAATAGTGTTTAACAGTAGAATACTGTACAGCACTTAACTGTTAAAAATAGTGGTAAAATTACAGCTTTTTTTTGTTAGTTTTTTTTACAATGTAGAACATTAGGACCCTACTGCCTAACTGTTTTTAATATGTACAGTATCCTTTTTTTATTTATACAGACATGGTCGAAAATATTGGTACCCTTCCACTTTTTCTGAACTAAGTTGCAACTGACAAAAGTATTTGGTATCCACTATTCTTTATTTCACATGTAAGAGAACAGAAACGTTGCTTTTGATTTATGACTTAACATATTTTAAAGAATAAAACTAATGAAAATGGCATGGACAAAATCATTGGTACCCTTTACCTGATACTTTGTTGCACAGTCTTTAGAGACAATAACTGCAATCAAGCGCTTTCTGTAGCTCTGAATGAGGTTTCTACACTTCTCGACTGGTAGTTTGGTCCATTCTTCTTGAGCAAACTGCTCCAGTTCTCTCAGGTTTGATGGGTGCTTTCTCCCAACTGCAAGATTCAGCTCTTTCCATAGATATGCAATGGGATTTAGATTAGGAGCAGTTACACATATTGCTAAACAACGGTTTCCTGGCCATGACCTTGCAGCTTCACACACCACTCTACACACACATTTCTTTATAGCCATGGATTAACATAGGTTAATAACAAAGTATATATAGTATTATAAAAGTTTATCTAAAACATGCATATTTTTCCTTGTTCTGTATGCCACTCCCCTCTGGTTAGCTATTTACTTCCTTGTACTGTATGCCTTTTTGGTTGAATGGGAACTATCTGTGTTGTCAATCAAGTGTAACAGTGTCACATCCACACAGGAACCCTAACGTTCCTCCTTTTAAATCTTGTATTTCCTCATTCCACATTCCACACGCACATATTTCAAATTTTCTCAGCTTGTTTATCCACCCAGCTCTTTGCAAAGTTTTGAACTGCTGTTGGTCCTGTTTATTTCTTCTGATGTTTTCTCTTTGGTTTTTGCCCTTGGTCCTGGTTTGCCTGCACTGTCCATTTTGTTCTTGTTGTCAACCTTTGCTATGTGGCTACATTAACATGTATTAATGTATTAATATCCATACAGAGTAATTTTCATGTAGCTAGTGGGCTCCTGGTTAACCACCGTCTTCAGTATGAAAAGTGAGAAGGTTGATGAGATCAAGAATCAGTGGCACAGGCGATATAGCCTATTCTCGGTTACAGAGGAGCAGGAGAAGCAGGCAAGGGCCTTCTTGAAATGTACAGTGATGGTGGGAGGAACAGACTTAGGACATGCTAACATCAGATTTCTCTTTTTCAGAATGTTATACCAGTCTGTCGATGCTGTCATTGCCTCTCACTGTCTCTATTTTGGGAAAAGTCCCCATTCATTATCTTCGAGAGCAGGTTATTGTTCACTGTAGTAGAGTTCCTTACAACTCTTTTTCTTTAAGTTATTGATAGATTTCTGCCCCATGTTTTATGTGTATACTACCACCTACTTTACAGATGTCCCAAGCGACTGGCACTTCTAGGGCAAAAACATGCACATGCATTTTATTCTTACCTCACTCTGAAGTTGCGTTTTCTTTCATTTCTCTGCTGTGCTGCTTAGACCACATTTAGTCTGTTGGGGAAGTGTTACAGATGGATTAGAGTGTGTACCTCTTATGTAAATACTAATGTGTATCAACTTTACAGTTTTGGCTTGTGTAAGTACACAAGTGTATCTTGACAGTTGTAACAGGACATTGTTTCACATGTGTAACAGGATGAGGGAACTGCATTTGTATGAACGTCTGGCTTTAATAAGACTTTTCTTTATGATTGTTTGTAACGGGTTGTGCATAATTACCTACGTTATGAGGGTACTTGCACTACAGTAGCCCGGGAATGTCAACTTACCTAGCACTTGGCTAGCTGTATTGCTTGTGTAACATGTTAACTCAACCAAATGGTGGTTCTTTAAACCAATCTGTAATTTGACAGTGGGACTGCCCGTCCAGCCTCTAAAGTTCAGGTACTAACAAACAGATGGTTCTATGGTCCTAAATAGATTCACACAGATGAAGGACATAACGTTGTAGCAGAGTTACTGAAATGCCTCTGTCACCTGTAAGCGTTTTTAAAAAGTCTCACATAAGCCTCTATCATTCAGAAGAATGTAAATGACGGAAGCCCTGCTCAGAAACAGACCTATTGGCTGACGCGTGATTGTCAGAATATGCTCCATCAAAAGTTAAACTCTGGTAAACTTCTTAAACACACAACAGAGTGTAATGTTGGTGTCCGTTGTCCGACAATGCATTGTTCTCTTCAAAACCAATGGCAAGAGGTTCATTTTAGGCAGATACCAAAATGTCCATGTAAAAGTAGTCTAATATAAGTTATTGTCTTACTTGTTGGTAACAATATACACTAATGTACTTGTTAATTCTATTTTGTCTGTGTGTCTCAAGTTTGACTTAACATGGAGTTCCATTGTGAAGATGACAAGGGGTTAATGTTATATGTGTTGAACAATGGGTTAATATTTGATTAGCCTATCCAAAAATAATTCTGTGAGTTTAAATGTTTCATTTCTTACCTTTATTTTACAGGAAATGCAGCAGAACATTTTCTGAGATTTTGGGTCATTTTGCTCATTCATATGTGTGTGCTGAACTCACAAGGATTTCAGATACTTACAGAATCCATTGTAGAGGTAAAGATATACTTTACTTTAAATTCTGCAATAACATTTTCATATGGAGGGAGAACTTTCAGATTGTAGGATTTATCTTTCGAAATTATTTGATTTGTATTAATACAAGAGTATCTTAATTTTCACCAAATTTGTAAAGTGAATGAAGGCTCAGTGTTTAAAATAATCTTGGTATTAGACATAAAAAGTAAATTTCTTTCAGAAATGAAAGGTCTTTTGATAGGCTTGATATCTTTAGTGCAAAGGTCTGGTGATACAGTACATAGAACAATTATGATAACAGTTACATAATGATTGCATTATCTGAACATTCCATAGCATTAGCACAAATTTGTGTCATTACAAGATGGTCTAGAACAGTGGCTCTCAATCCCATCATGTCAAGCTCTGTGGTGAATCTACTTGCAGGTGGCTAGGGTCAGACGGTCACCAGAGCAGACTTTTACTTTTCAACTTGTAGATGCAAATTATTGATTTAATAGCTTATTAACAAGCCAGGATATGCGAAGAAAATAATTTCACTGTGACTGTACTTGTAAAGGCTGTCTTTCTACATTAAAGGGAAATCAGTCAAATTTAATGTTAAATATATTCAGTAGCTGGCCTACCCTTATAAATTTACAGTTTATAGTATATGTCCTTTCAATAAAATATGAAAACATGGACGTAATGTTAAGCAGGTTGCAGATTTCAGGCAAATATCAAATGTAAGATTTGCAACCAAAGCTAAACATACATTTATTTATAATTATTTTACATAAAACTACTTATGTTCAGCTAAAAAATGGTGTTAAAATCTACGCGAAACAAAGAGATAGTAAACTAGTATACGCATATTAACTGATGACAGTCTTGTCAAATATCAGGTGTTAAGTGTTTCACGGAAATGTTTAAATCTCTTCATATGCCCTAGCATATTAATGGAACTGCTTGTAGGAATGACTCCCAAATTAGTGGCATATTTTAGACTTTGACAGCATTAAACACTGTGAGTCCTACATGGTTATTACCTAAATGTTAATAGCTTCAGATTAAAGCTTACAGGTTAAATACAATGCACTGTTAGCCCATAAACGGTTGTGCTTTTTATTATTGTGGTAACAATTAATATGTAACTTTGCCTAAGGCTCATTTCTGGCTCTATGACTCCAATTTTGTTCAACATGGCTACACCACTGGTGATGTACTCTTATAAACCTTTTTTTTTTTTTATTCCAGTTTAGCCATACAGATGGACAGCTGGACCACTTAAGAGAAAAACGAGATGGTAAGTAATCATTTTAACTGTCTGCTTATGATTCTAAAGAGAGAGAGAGAGAGAGAAAAAAAAAATCTCTGTCACCTAAATAACCAAAATCATGCTATTATTTCCAGCCGTCACAGAATACATTATAATTGTGGAGGTCAATGTTTCACAAGTGATTTTAATTGAACAAATCAAATCATCCTTGAAGTCACTCAGTCTTCCATTACAAGTAGACAACACCACAGAAATTAATGGTTTGAACATTACAACAGGTAAGCTCTGTTTATCTATTATTATGATTATCTAAGCATTTTACTAATCTAAATCTAAGCATTTATTATTTTTCTATATTTATTTATTCATTGTTTGTTTGTTTTACCTGTTAATGGGTTATGTTTCATTCATATGTTTGGCAACCATGACTATGAAAGGACCAATTACAGTATATTTGTTGCTAGCCACTTAACCCTCCTTTTCTTCAGAACACTATGACCCCGTTTACACCTGGTCGTTTCATGTGTCTTTTATCTGGATTGTATCCTAATAAGATTTCAGCCACATGCATTTACACTTCAAATGTGTCTGCAGTTAGCCAGATTAAAATCTGATTTCTGTATTGTGCGTAATATGCAAATTAACTTAATACTTTACAACCAAATTCCTCTGTTGTTCCTTATTTCCAGCTGTTTAATGCAAAAGACGGTTGACACATCAAATTAAAATTTTTCATGTTGTTTAAATTTCCTTGAACTCTGAGGATGGTTCAGACTTCGGCAGTCATAAATCACATGCGTTATGACAATGTTTTGGGTGTCAAATGTGGCTTGGAGAGATGGATGCATTTACACTTGTAAAATATCTGGCTAAAATGTGTCTTAGACCTCCTGAATTAGTTTGATCAATCGGATTTATATCTATTTTAAATGTGGTACATTTACACCTGCATTTTCATAGTCAAAATTCCTGTCTGGATATAATCATGATACTCAAGATGCATAAATCGAGCAGGTGTAAATGGGGTCTGTGATCACTGAGTACAGCATTCTCATTGTCACTGTCACTCCTGACAATTATATTCCACACCACCAGAGCTCACACTCACCTGAAGACTCATTAGTTACCACAAACACAATTTTCACTCACACCTGTTCCCAAATAGTTCAATCGTCCACTGTACACTCAGTTATTTTGCAACTATTTTACAAAGGCTTGCCCCTCTCATAGTGCGTTACTAAACTGTGTATCTCTGTGTTGTCTAGTCTGGTATTCTGACCCTCACTTGTTATTTTTGTTTCTCCAATTTTGGATTCTCTAGTCTGAGAATGGTATGGTAATGGTAATTGGTAATGGTAATTGGTTTTCGATACTTAAGCCTGCTTCACATTTAGGAATTTTGGAACCGTGTTCTTTTCAAATAAACTCTTGGACTTGGATCATCCAGAATTTCTGCCACCTTATAGTAACAATCATACTATTCCTTTGAAAAATTATTTAAAGTACCCTGGAACACGTGATTTGTATACCATTAAAAGTCATCTATGTAATATATTAAATTGTTTCATATGATTTTTTTTTTTTATGTCAAAGGAACATCCCTACACCTTTACCCTTATTAAAAATGTCAGGATCTATGAATATACTTAAATATGCAATTTGGAAAGGCTCTCTCATATCCTCCTACCATGCCAAATAGCTAGCAGGCTAGAACCTGACACTATAAAACGTTTATAGTCATTTTGAAGTTATATTTCTGGACACAATGTTTTACAGCTTTCTACAAATGATTTGAAACCTAAAGTGCATAAACACTAGAGTCATATTACAATCATTTTATAGATGGATCTGAAACTGAAATAAAATGGAGTTTATATCACTAAAAACATTGATTCCAAACTTTTGAGCAGCGACCCCAAACTTTTGACCGCTAGTGTACGTGCAATATATATATATTGTTAGCTTGTTCAAAAACAGACAAGTTTTAAACTGCCTCAGTTTCACAGTTACAGTGAGAGGTTTTAGGTCCCCTTAAAGCGTTCTGAAGCGTTTTTTAGTAGTCTGTCTGATGAAACAAATGCGTTTCCATTTCAATCAACATTTTATTGTTTAATCAATCAGCAATTCCTTCTGTCCTGTTGCCTAGTCTATTTCTTTCACTTGTGCACGTAAGTGAAGTTTTTGACATCCATTTAGGTCATACACTCCTACTTTCTGTAGTGTTGTGTGTTGTAAACATTATTTAAAATCGTTATCTATTACAATGTATCTTGCAGACCCAACTACTGTACTGTAGCCTATGTTGTCATGATAATAACTAGGCCCTACCTATGACACCAGCAGTGGCAAAATCTATTTTGGTGTGTTGCAATAAACACATCTGCTGTTTGTGCAGTAACACGTTAAACTGCTGTAAAATTATGTAATTACAGCTGGTCAGACTCTGGCTGTTTCACCCTCTCGCAACTGTTCATGCTATTCAACTTTCTATTCAAGTGCAATTTGGCCAGTGGAACCTTGGAGATAACACACATGAGATAACACAAGCTGAGACCAGTCAGTATTACATTTATGGACCTGAGTGGCAAAAAAAAAGGAATAGGATATCTCTCGTAGGTTGAGAAGGATGCTGAGCTATACAACCCAAAGCACACTTTATACACAGATACCAACAGAAAGCATGGAACACCATTGAAGAGAAAAGAAGTGCTACCGTTTATGTATTAACGTCTGTAGCACTTATATATTAGAACTGAGGTGGAAGCAGTGTGAATTGGATGAATGGTCACAGTAGTCGTGAATGATGTGAATTCAGTGTAAGTCTAGTTTTAGCCAATGTCTTTTTTACTGGATGCTGGTGGATTATAATGGAATATAAATAGAGAAGCATTGCATCCTCCTCTGGACTTGAAAGCCATTAATATATAGTTTTGACTACCTTGTCTGCATTGTTTAAAGGTATTTCTGTTGAGGAAAGTTGTGCTATGGCATGTTGGGTTACCGTGCACACATTTATGAGGTTTTATCAACTGATTGTCACTGCACTTACAATCCTTAGTGAAAAATCTTCATAAGGTTAAGTATCTTGTTGCAGACTCTGGACTGAGGTTGGCATCGGAAAAGGCCCATCCTCTAGTGAGATAGCTTAACTCACGTTATTGAACAGTCAGGGTTGTATAATCACAAAGTTCAGTCATGGTTTATTCTTTAAAGTTATTTCTATTTTCCACAGTGTGCCAGCTAAATGAAACTGAACACCACTGCATGTGTGAAGATCAGTATGTTTGGTCATATGGTAGCTGCATTGCATATGAGGCATGTGATAACATAAATGAAGGAACATGCACCTGTATCAATGCCATTCCCAGTGATGAAGAGATGTGTGTGCCAAAAAGTGGTAAGAGAAATTTCTAGGTATATAGAAAAATGTACCTGAAATGGTATTTCTTGTGTTCACTTGACTACTGTTTTTTCATAGAACTACCATTCTTTGAGTTTATGGTTGAAATTGAAATAAATACTACAAGTGCAACAGTGATGGATGAAGTGAGGAACCTTTTAGGAGGATTCAGTTTCCCGATTCCATTTAATGAAGTAACAGGAGTTACAGAGGTGGACATTACAACAGGTAAGAATTAGACTGTGATACATGGACAAGTTTTTTGTACTTTGAGGGGAATTTGAAAAATGTAGATAAATATATATTTGAAACACCAATTTGATCACACATTAGATATACATTTAATAATATATTAATGTAAAACCAGGGAATATATCCTTGCACCTGACTAGTATTATTTGTAGAAGGGAAAAAGGTGTTAAAAGTAATATCCAATGCAAACTGAAACTCTATGCATCTACTGCATGCACACCTTCCATTTTATATCCATATTTTTATTTTATTTTATAAACCTCCCACAGTAAGGGCTATGACATAAATGTAATGACTTTTCATGCTGGATAACTCGCAGTATAACGCAGTAAACAGGCATTCAACTTGTATTTATATACTTGGTACATATATACTTGAAAAGGATTTGCCACTTATCCGAGGGGCTATATCAGTTCAACTATCTGGTGGGAAATTCTTTAGCATTTAAATATCTGTATGGGATATTGACTAATGATTTCTTGTTAAGATCACATTATAATCAATTAGGTCTGGAGCCGGCATACAGTGCGACACAGCTAGTAAAGTTCTTTGGACAGTTTTATGGATATAGATGTATAGATAATACAGTGAGGTGAAACAAGTATTCAACCACTTTAGTTTTTGTTATTTAATATACTTCCAGTGCATATATCCACTTCAGATTTACACACATAATGTCTTTTGACTTTGTACTTATAAATATGAACAAAAAAGTATTAATTTATGAGCATAACCAAAACTAAATGGATAGGGAAAAAATTATTCACACACCACAAATTAATAACATTAGTACTATGTTGCAAAGATGTTGTTGGTAATTACAGTTTTGAGACGTCTAAGAAATAATTAGTTTTTTTGCAGCATTGTGGTTCAATTTTGGCCCATTCCTCTTGGCAAACTGCCTTCAATTGCCCAAGGGTCCCTCTGATGGACTCGCAATTTCAAATTCCTCCATGAATTTTCTATGGGATTCAAGTCAGGAGATTGACTAGGCCATGCAAGCACCTTCACCATCTCTTTCAGAAAGAGTTATTTTGGCTGTATTTTTGGGCTTGTTTTCTTGTTGAAACGTCCATCTTCTCCCCAGCTTCACTTTCTTGGCCAGTGAGATTAAATTCTCCTCTAATATGTCGCGGTACATCACTCCATTCATGTTTCCTTCGATGGTGTGTAATGCCCCAATACCGTTTGCAGTACACCTTTGTACTTCACTGTGGGTATAGTGTTTTTGGGATCACACGTGCAGCCCTTATGAATCATTGCCAAAGAGTTCTATTTTTGTTTCGTCTGACCAGAGTACATTGTTCCAAAAGAGTTTTGATTTGTCTAAATGCTCGTGTGCAAATT
>JAOUQW010028504.1:0-11069 GCA_028565825.1 Olivaichthys viedmensis
TTCCCATACCAGACAGTGAGACAGCTGGTCAGTACACTCTCTATTGTCCCCATGTAGAAGGTGGTGAGGATGGAAGGTGGTGACTCTCTTCATCCTCCGCAGGAAGTGAAGACGCTGCTGGGCTTTCTTGGCTAAAAAGTATAAGAATACGCTCATATTCACTCTTACACACTCTTACACACTCTCAGACATTCGTACACACCCTTATACACTCTTACACACTCTCAGAGATTCTTACACACCCATATACATTCTTATACACTCGTATTCACTCTTACACACTCATACAGGTACACGCTGTATTACACTCTTACTCTTACGCATGCTTATACATTCGTACAGTCTGCGCACACACTCTCACACACTCATATTCACTCTTATACACTCTTATACACTCTTACACACTCTTATACACTCTTATACTGTTATACACTCTTATACCCTTTTAAACACTCTTATACTGTTATACACTCTTACACGCTCATATTCACTCTCTAACAATCTTACACACTCTCAGACATTCTTACACACTCGTATTCACTCTTACACACTCTTAGACATTCTTATACACTCTTACACAATCTTAGACATTCTTATACACTTTCACACAATCTTACACACTCCTCCACACTCTTACACACCCTTATACTCTTAGACATTCTTATACACTTTTACACGCTTATAGACATTCTTATACACTTTTACACACTCCTACACACTCTTACACAATCTATATGAAATATTTTATGAAGTCTTAACTAAAATAGAAAAGAACAGAGCAAGATGTAACCATAACAACAATCGTGTAACGGTAGCCTGTTGATATGTGTGTGTAGGGTGCTACAGAGTCCTAAATAAAATGAAAGTGAATTCATATTTTTGACATCCTTCACTTATGAGGAAGCAAAACATATAAAAAGCCTCCACTTGTTTAAACGCTGGGCCGTAGACATGGTAAAAGTGAGACATGCTATCACTGCCAACTGGGTGAGCTGAGACCTGTAACATGAATATGTCATATAGGCCTCAGATGTCTGTATTTTAAATTAGAACTACCTTGTTTATCAAAAACTAGCATGGTTAAGTACACAACTGTTAGCTTGGTGCTAACATAACACTGAATATTTAATAGAGGCGTAGGCTGGTCATGTGCACTAGTGTAAGAAATGAAGCTGAATAAATAAGCAGTAGATGTCACTGATAATTTTAATACTGACACGCACACAATTAACCATTTATGATATGTAAACAACTTTTTAATGGGTCCCTAAAAAACGTAACAGTAATTTGTAACAGTGAAGTGGACCGTCACCGAGCTGTGCTGTTTGATATTTTTTGTATGTTTATGTTATTTTTAATGTTTAATAATAACATATGCGGTCTAAAATCAGCTATGCGTTCACGGAATGGAGACCCTTCACAATAAACTGTCATGCGCACGCACACGCGTTCCTCGTTTGTTATCCCTACAAATATCCCTTTGTTTCAGTCCTGCCCTGGCTTTCATTGTTTAATGTTGCATGTGTAGTGCATGTATCATCTGTGTTTAATAAATGTTCATTTAAAACGGCTTGCGCCTGTGTCCTGCCTCCCCCTGGCTACACCGTGACATAAACATAATGGCATTTTTTGATGGCGCTTTAATTGGGACATGAGTGTAGTCAATAGCTGTTGGGTAAACCAGCGAATTGCGTCCGTCTTGTTTCACATGTGCTGGGGCAAGAGACATGATGGCATCTAACACTGTAATCACAATCCTACTCAATGAAGGTTGGGAAATTCTCGCTGTCTCTCCAATTTCTCTCTGAAATGTGTTGGAAGGACTTGGACTTGCACAGGTATTGCATTTGGGTTGAGGCAACGGGATTCAGGAACAAGTAGCGAGCTACGGTTACAGCATCGAGGTGTGCCACGCCCCCAAGAAATATAAACCAATTGGTGTGCGCTCTGTTTAAAAAATGCATGTTAAATTAAAGATTTTGTTTAGCAGTGAAAAGCCAATAGAGAGCAGCTTTTTTCCCTATGGTTTCTACGGTAGAAATAAAACGTTGATGACTGTCAGCAGCAGCCCACTGAGTAATAGGTCTGCTGGGCACTGACCAATAAAAAACGAAAAGATGGGGTTGTCCCGGGTGGTGCCCAGGCCACTGATTTGTCCACCCCTGTCTGTGATGTTACACCATCCCAAATTGAGTGTGTGAGGGTTCAGTTTTCAGTGCGATTTTTGAAATCAAGGCCAAAAATATTTGCACAGCAGGTTTGTTGTTTGCTCACCTCATAGTTTGGCTTGAGCCAGCAGTATATGCCACTTAATGACCTCTCGGTCACTTTCTAGCCGCCGTCTTCCACTTATTATGACTTTAAAGAGCTTATCAGAGTGCCTCTGTAACCGTGAGACATGTTTAGGTATATACACCACATTCCAATGACATGATGACACCCAACGGCTTGTTGAGGGCATGTTGATGTCTGTCCGCTCATGTCCCTTTCAGAACTGTTATATTTATCCAGTGCTTGAAATCACTGAAATCAAGCCAAAAAGATCAACCACTTCTCCAGAAAAGCAAGTGCACAACCAACATGAGCACGGATTTCACACTGGAATACACCAAAATAGGGTCATCACATGGAATTAATATGCACAGGCCCTGATTTACTAAAGGTTTGTGTGCTTAAAAACACGTGCAAACTTGATAACAGCCGCAAAAAACGTGCAAGCTGATATGGAGGATGTGGAGGATTGTTACACGTCTTGTCCGTTTTGTGTGTTTACAGACAGTTTAATGGCACAGTGACAGCAGAAACGAGACAGACCCATCGGGAACATCAACATTTCCCTCAGATGTTCTGGTAAATTACTAACAAAAGACTCAGAACATCTAAAATTAAGCTGTTAGAACACCTAGCATAGACCACTAACCGAACTTCCATGGGCTCCACGTCAGCATTGCGTCACAACTCGTTAATTTTGTTAGACTGAGAGAATATTCGACTTCCGAAGTCGTGAATATTACAAGAGTGGGCTGTTCATGTGGAATCCTCACGTAAATACGGTCAATAAATGACCCAATTTGAACACAGCACGTGTGACACAATTTTGGGAAAGCAGGAGAAGCGCGTAGCAAGTACCGTAGCATTTTTACAGACACACTTGACTTTGACAGCAAAAACAACGCAGCCAAATTTATTTCCTTGGCGATTTGTATATTCAGTTTGTATTTCTTCTATTTCTTGAAAACAAGTCATATTGGATTTTCTAATTAGCCAACTGGTATGCTAACTTCTATCAGCTCTCATGTACAGATGGAATATTTGCTACATGAAACCCAAAAAATTTATTTTTTAATATAGACTAATAGATAGAATATGACAGGTTCATCTTCCATTTTTGCTGTATTTAAAAGGCAATGGCTTCTGGGTAACTTCTCCTCCCGACGTCTGCTGATCAAGTAATAGTCACTCGATCCCTCTGGCCTCCAAGGAGTCATCTAATAACGGTCACTTGAGCTGATGAAGCAATGGCGAGGAAGTAGACGATGGTGTGTTAAAAACAATAAAAACAGCCCTCATGTGTTTTGGCTTGTTGCCATGACAGCAATTCATTCTACCCATAAACCTATAATTATCTTCTAATAAGCGTGTAGGGGGAGGTGAAGTGACTTCATCTAATCTAGAATGGCCTTTAGGTCTCAGCCAAGGCCAAACACATATCTTCATTGGTGTAACGAGAGAAACCTGTTTCAATGTTTTTTAAAATCCAGAGAAAACCGTATTTGAATTATAATTCCACGAAAGTCATGAATGGTCACAGAATTCGAAACAAAGAGCAACACAGGCAAACAGGGAGCGCATCATCTCAGAAAATAAACCTGAAAACAGTCCATAAACAAAATATACCAGGCGAAGACAAAGTGACAGAACCACAAGACTTTGAAAAGAAGTGGACTGCTAGTGTTGCTAAAATGAACCAGGAAGTGATTGTGAAAGACCAAGAACTCTGGTGACTCTGAACTTTGGTGGCCGTGGAGGGGAAATTACTGCCCACTGGTGTCGCAATCAGATTTTTTTCAGTTCCTTGAATGCATTTCCTCGAACTACACAACTGCAGTTTTGCAGTGAAAGCAAAATGTATGAGCACATTAACCAAGGCTATGCTTCATTTTGTTCAATTCATACCAAAAAAACCCCCAAAAAACAAAAAAGCCAAACATGAACCAGAGTTAGCTCGCTCGTTAGTTTATATTTCAGTTTATAATGAAACACAACTGATAAACTGTAAGAACCTGCTTCAGTTCTGTTGAAGATTATAAAGGCTAATCTTAGCTAACGTTAGATAAAAAACACAACCGCAATTTTAACCTAGTCAACGAAGCGACAATGCTTGAACGCTTTCAAGTCGGAATAATGGGAAGTTTTTCATGTCCTTCCGAATTCTACCACATGACGGAACTTTTACAACCCCATCCGTCACAGTGAGGGATAACGATTTGACCCTAAATGCAGAAAATCGAGTATAGAGTATCAGAATACAAATATCCCAATACATAAATGTGTAGTGGCTGTACAAAAAGATGACAATTAAATAAGTACAATCTACATTTTTGTTTGGTCATTTTAGAAGAAAGTCATCAAATTCCATGCTGACACTTAGGATTTCTCTGCTTTCACATTTCGAAATGGACCAAAATTGACGCAGACATGACGCAAAGGGTAACAACATGACTATATTAAGCTAAGTCTTATATATTGGCACCCACGTACTGATTCTAATACTCATCTAATGCCGTTGGTTCATTCAGCAACCAGGAATAAAGTTTATTTTTTAGGTCTTTTTAGCTTTTTTAAAATTTGATTTAACCCACAGAAAGGAACCTCCTCAATTATATTCAGCCGTGAAATCGACAAAGTGGTTTGTTGTTTATGATGGGATGTTGTGTCAGGAGACTGTAGGAGACAGTCTTTGAGCTGATCATCCTTTTAGGTGACGTTGACATGGTTCAGCCAAGGTAAGTGCCGCCATTACGGTAGAACGATACCAATCGTCTTTCACCGCACACGCACGGTTTTTACGGGTTAGTGTCTTTATGGCGTCATTACGACCCACTTTCCCAGCGCACGGCCATAAACTGGCCTCATTACATGCATGTTACTATTAAATTAGTGAAGCGCCTCAGCTCTTCCGGCGTAAGTGTAGATTTTATACTCATATGAGGAAAACAGTCTCGTTTGGAGAGTCATGGAAAACCAGCAAATGCGTCAACGATGTGTTAATCATATCGCAACCGGTATAAAAGTGAAGAACAGACCCTCAGTTCGTCCGTTAGATGAACTTCCAGCTGACATCTCCAGCCTGTTGGACGTGTTCTTCTCCCGGGTTGTTCTGGTTTACGACGGACGTTTGGACTCCTCTCAGCTATGAAGGTCCTGTTGTTGGTATCTGTACTAGTGTCTCTGCTGGCTTGCACGCCGTGGGCAGAAGCGGCATCCTCCCAAACCCCCATCAGGCTGTGCGGGCGCGAGTTCCTTCGCGCCGTCGTCTACACGTGTGGCGGCTCCAGATGGAGGAGGAGCCTGCAAGAGATCTCCACAGACGGTCGGTAATCATCTGAACTGAGAAAAACTATATACACTGCACCTACATACGATGGCGGGATACCGTGAAAGAAATCTGAAACGGTTATATCGTTAACGTTATGCTACACTAGCTTTGAAGATGGCGTCGCAAAAAAATATTTTCCAGGTGCGGCGTGATAACCGTGACGGTCATGTGGTATCACACAGGTGTCTTACTTACTGTACGTGCCAGATTGAAGTAAATGTAAGAATATTTAGTTCGCTGTTCATTAATGCTAGTTATGGAATGTTACTGGGGCGGCCATCTTGGACAACCGGAATCACTATTTTCCTGAGCGCAATTTGGTATCACTCCGCCCCCTTAGGCCCCGCCTCCCAAAGTTTGAAGTGATGCAGATGATAAAGCGCTGTTTTCCACAATTGTTTATTTAAAAATGAGATTATGGAGCTTAATGACGTCGTTTGAACAAGTTTATTAAAATTTGGATCTCATTGGATCTCAGCCGTCCAGTCGCAGATTTTAATTCTGAAAACTGCCTCGCAAAAATGACAAATATGTTTAAAATTAGGCTTAAAATGCAAAATCCCACTCATCGCTTTTTAAACAGTAGATGATAGGTTCATTCTGTTTTTTTCTTTATATCCCATAGAAATATGTTAAAAAAAAAAAAATTCTACTAAAGACATGACAATTTTTTTTATCACCAATTTCATCAGAAATTTTAAAAGATGTATTAATGTTGAATTTATATTTTTAAATAATTTTAAAGAGCCGTTTCTCGTTATTAAAATAAGTTAACTTTATCTCTGCTGTGTAACAATCACACAAGAAGCTTTTTTTGTATAATTGTCCAATGAGGTCTGTCTGAAAACATGCCTTTGAGTCCATATATGGAAATGTGGCCGTGTCATATCTGGAAATAAGAGAGGCTCCGAGTGGCAGTGCTTTGGCGTCTGTTGATGGGAATGTGGGCGTGTCTTTGGGTCTATATATGGAGGTCATATGAAGTAGAAAGAGGAAGGTCATTGGCGTTTATAATGTATATGCGCATGTAATTTTATATAATTGCGCTAACATGAGTCTTTGACTTTATATATTGGCTCAAAGACACGCCCAGAAGATAGACCCTCGTCAGAAAGTCACCTAGCACCAAAAAACTGGAATGTTGAATGAACTGAAAGTTAATTCAGGTGTTTTGTATGCAGACGGCGAGCTGGAGGACACGGCGCGGTTCAGGAGGAGTGTGGACACGGCGCTGCCGGCCCTGTGCTGCAAAGTGGGCTGCCGGAAAAACGACCTCACGCTCATGTGCTAATAAAAACGCCGTCCCACCACCCGCCTCATCTCCGTCGATCACCTTTTGATATTTTGTAATGAGAGAAGAGAGAAAAGCAGCTTTTCCCTCTGCTGCAGTAAAGTCCACGTTTCCAGACAAACTGCTCCAATTCACTTTGTCACCAACATACACCAACGTTCAAAAGTGTAGAATTACCCGTCATATTTTATTCAACACTCATCATTTTATAAACCTATACACTGTAGATGGACATAATATACTGTAAATTAGGCATTAAAAGAATTGCAAGTGCTTTTGGAAAACCAAAAAGTTATTAAGTGATAAATAATCTACTGCAATTCTCTCAACAACCACACAAAATCATTTTGGATTTATCGATAATAGTGCAATTTTGTTTGGGCCAAAAATGAGAGTGAAAACTATTTTTTATTCAGCTTTTTACATTATATTATATTACTGCTCCAAGGTAAACAGGTTTATTGACCAAAACTTACAGTTGTGCATCAGAGCTGCTTATTACTTCCCCAAATCATCACAAAGATCCACAAATTTCTATTATGTAAATAAATACTGAACCTATCTAACAGATACGTTTCTGTTTTTAAAGGTCTCTTTGCTTGGGATCATCTTCATGTAGACCATATTTTTGCTGTTTTTGGTCATTTGGCCCAACATGGCCTCGACCAATCAGTCAAAACCTGACATTAATACTTCACTTTATTAAGTCACTTTAATGTCCAGTCATTTCCAACTTTATTGACTGAACTCAGCACATGCCTTGTTCTCAGCAAAGCAAAACTATACTTGTGTTTTTTAGGCCAAAATTACATTCCTTGAAACTGCAGATTACTGAATATGTTGAAATCCTCTGCTGACTGATGAGCAACAGGTGGATCTTTTGTGTGTACATCTAATATTTCAAGGAACTGTACACTTTTAACAACATTTCCATATTTTTCAGAGCACAGGTCACACCAGAGTACGTCCATAAATTCTGTCTGCTTAGAGAAAAATTTACATTTAAGTTGCTTTGTTGTTCAGGTTGAAAAATATACCAGACATTTGTGTTTACAAGTGTCGTCCTGCTTAAAAGTCTATGAACCCATTGCATCATTGGAGATTTTTCATTTTGTTATTCACAAAACGCATATTTAATTCGAATTTGTCTCTTCTTAATTGAAAATACCCTTTTTTAATGATTTCTTTTCACCAAATGTTAACGGGACAATGACGCTAAAGACTCTAAAGTCCAATAGAAAATGGCGCAGGAAGAAGCCACAGCCATTTGAGATGCTGTGGCAGAACCTAAAGAAATTTTTATAAATTTATCAGCAAGAGACTGCTAAATGGTCAAAGGAGGCCACTATGTAGGGTTTTTGCTGCTAAAGGAGGTGCCATAAGTTATTTGACTGAAAAAGGTTAATTTACTTTTGCACACACGACATTTGTTAAATATCAGGCCAATAAACTATGAGTGAAAATCCCTTGTTATTTGAGAAAGGTCTTTATTTAGGATATTCATTGTATAGATTTATTAAGAGTTCAGGATCATATGAATATCTCAACAAAATCTAAAATAATCACTACCTTGAAGGGTTCCCAAACATTTAGACATTTAGTCTAATAATGAATGGATTAGGAACCATCCAACCCTCCAAATATCCATCTATCCATCCATTCATCTATCCACCCAGACATCCCAGACACCCATTTATCATTCCAAATATCCATCTAACCATCCATTCATCAATCCACCAAGAAATATATCCATCCATCCATCCAACCATCGATCCATCCATTCATCTATCCACCCAGATATCCATCTACCCATTTATCATTCCAAATATCCATCTATCCATCTATTCATCAATCCACTCAGATATATATCCATCCATCCAACCATCCATCCATCCATTCATCAATCTCCCAGATATCCATCTACCCATTTATCCATCCAGATATCCATCCATCCACCCAGATATATAACCATCCATCCATATATATATCCATCCATCTATCCATATATATATCCATCCATCCATCTATATATCCATCCATCCATCCATCCATCCATCTATCCATATATATATATCTATCTATCCATGCATCCATCCATCTATCCAACCATCCATCTACCCACATATCCATCCAGATATCCATCCAGATATCCATCCATCCATCTATCCATTCATCCATCCATCTATCCATCCAGATATTCATCTATCCATAACTAACTTCAGTAATAAATGCAGAGGGTAAGAATAGCTTTGGAAGAAGAGGTTCCATCCATTCTTCCATCAGTCTCTTCATCCATCCACCCATCCATCTATCAAATCTCATCAGTACCTCGTTAGAGTCCAGTAAAAATGTTCCATCCCTCCAAAATCAGCTTCCAAAACTGGCTTTTGATCCCCAACATTTTTTATTTTTATTAAGATCAGTTAGAACTCCAAGCTGGAACACACTGCTCCACTCTGATCTGAGTCTCATACGTTCAACTTAGCTGCATTAGCATCCCGTCTCATTCAAAGTAGACGGTGTAGACGTTAGCGACGGCAAAGAGCGAGCTGTTCTTGAAGGCGTACGACGAAAACGTGTCGGTGACGGCGTCCCACAGGCAGCGACTTGCCATGCGCACGTTCTGCTCCGCCAGCTGGCCAATGCTGATCATCACAACGATCTTATAGCGAGGGATCATCAGCTCCTTCACCCGCGCCTTCACCACCTGCAGGCACAGAGAACCGTTAGAAGAACCGTTTGTCTGATTAAAATATAACTTTTAACCACTTTTTGTAAGTGTGCTCTCTCAGTGCTCAAAAGTAACGGCCATAACTGTTGGACGAGTGGGTGGATGGATGGTTGGATGGATGGATATATATATGGATGGATGGATGGTTATATATATGGATGAATATATGGATAGATGGATGGATGGATGGATATATATATATGGATGAATATATGGATAGATGGTTGGATGGATGGATATATATATGGATGGTTGGATGGATGTATGGATGGATATATATATGGATGGATGGTTGGATGGATGGATATATGGATGGATATATAGAGGGATGGATGGATGGATATATATATGGATGGATGGTTGGATGGATGTATGGATATATGGATGGATAGATAGAGGGATGGATGGATGGATATATATATGGATGGATGGTTGGATGGATGGATATATGGGTAGATGGATATATGGATGGATGGTTGGATATTTGGATGGATGGTTGGATATTTGGATGGATGGATGGATGGATATATATATATGTATGGATGGTTGGATGGATGTATGGATATATGGATGGATAGATAGAGGGATGGATGGATGGATGGGTGGAGGCCATTTTTTCATTCAGCGAAAAAACAGTGCAAAGAATCTCGGCAGCAAAGTGTCCATCGATTGTTCCCTTTGAAAACGACCGTTTTGAAGGGCCCGTTGAAGTAAATGCTTTTCATCACTTCAGTTTGGTACAACCCTACAAATGGCTGCCGTCGGCGTGTCTTTCTTCAAAGTGCCCTGTGTAGGCTTCATCACTTCAGAATGGACCGCAGCCATAGAAACAACAGACTTTTGATGTTTACCCATATGGCTGCATATACAATGGCTTATTATGGTGCCACCTTGTGGTGCAATTTCATAACATTTGGTACATAATCACAAGATGATTCCCTCCACATACACACCAAATGTCATGACATGCAGTCTTTCAAGACAGTAAATATTGATTGATAAAATTACATTTTTCTATTGCTCCAACTGTTATTTAAGGATATGGTGAGAATTGTGCCCGAGGAAGAGCAGACCAGGAAGTGTTTTATAACACCACTATTGGTGGTGACTGAATTTTAAGATGGCAAACCGCCTTTTTGGTGGTTCATAGTGTAAAACGTTTTGAAACTGAGATAAATTTGATCGTTCTGCGGTCTATTTTCATTATATCAATGAATATTTCTGTTCATTGTTTTTATAGAACTAATATTTATATTCTTCATATTCTATTTATATGTATATATATATATATATATGATGATGATTATCCGTTTAGTCTCAGCCGACTCTCGGTCACTTTATGGATCCTCGTTCTCCACTCCTTTTGGCATCTTCATCGTTGTGATCCATGAAGTATTTTGGCAAGATAGTGGAGTAGTTTGCCATTGCTTTCTCCACCCCTCCCCATT
>JAOUQW010028505.1:0-11066 GCA_028565825.1 Olivaichthys viedmensis
TATCGTTTTGTGTTCAAATAAATGTTTGTTGTTTGCAACGGCTTGCGCCTGTGTCCTCCGTCCGCCGCTGCACCGTACCATAAAGATGGAATGATAACAAATTAAATAGGCTTGAAGGTATATGCACATTTAAATTCATACTAAACTCCTCCAGCATGTTTGCTGTTGTTAATGTCACACATTAGTAGCATGAGAAAAAAAACCCTAACAAAGCTTCTAAGCTTATATTTTGAGATAAGCCATATACAGCTCCGCATAATTCAATGCCTAACGAGCATAACAACTGCAGATTAAATTAAAATAATGTAATCTTGTTTGGCAGAGGCAGGAGAGAAAAAAGAGAAAGAACTCTGCCGTGAGCATTTCAGCGACTGAGCACACCAGCATAGTAAAAGCATCAAAGGCCTGGTGGCACTTTCTATGTAGTCTTTAATGTACTTTTTTTTTTTACATTCATGTTGTTTTATAATTCACTAAGCATGGCCTCAATGTCCATATAGACCCTCTTTTAAAAGACGTCCTTCCTTTCTTCTGATGATGATATAAAGTATGCCATTATACCATGACTACCATTTACTGATATAATTTAACTAAGCAGCAATTAAATTTTTTCAATTTGACAATTAATACATTAATGCCAAAAGTAAGTTTGCTGTGAACCTGAATCATCTAATGAGAGACAAGTACGAGCAAACTGAGTATTACGCTCTCAATATAAAAATTCATTTCCTGACAATTATATAAGTGGAGTGAGTCATTCAGTTACAATAGATGTTATTATGTTATATGCTAATAATATCGGCAATATCATTGTTGTTGGAAATTCCCCAAGCTAGCGTTTTTTAGCTTGGTGGGAGTTTGAGCTTGGAGCATGTTAAAGGTGCAACATGTGAGCAATGCCTTGTTTTCTTCCAAAGAGTCCGACAGTATTGTTGCATAGCATACTGCACATCAATCATTCTTCATCATTTGGACTGTGTGTGCATGCCTCTAGAATAATATTCATGAACATTAACCCCTTAAAACCTCAGGACCCATCTTGTAACTACCTTTTTCTATTAGTTTCACTGTAGTTGCTGAATAATTCTTAGCGGCTACTGAATAATATGCTTTAAGATGAATTGAATAATTAGCCGAGGGTTCAAGGGGTTACATGAGCATTTTAAGAAATGTGAGCTAAGCTGACAAGGAACCACAGTTAAATGAGAAATGTGGGTTGACCTTTGCAACATGTTTATAATGGAATTTTATAGATGAGCATTTTAAATGTAACAGCATATAATGAAGGGAAGAACACACGCATACTGCATTAAAGGACTGATGTCTTTTCCTGAAAAAAAAGAAAGAAGTGCATTTCAATTCTAAGCCAATTCTGCACTGTAGTATACAACCAGTTGCATTGCACTGGCATATTCACCTCTCATTTAACTTGACCAAGCTGTCATGTCTGTCAGCCCGGCGGTTCTTGTTGTTTGACCAAGCTTGTGCATGTCAACAACAGAAAGAAGAGCAAATAAGATAACAGGCAAATAAAGCACACCACCTGGCAAACAACTGTGCAGGAAGTCAGAATTGTCATCTGAAAGGCAAGCTCTTTCACATGCAAAAGTCCTCTTCTCTAAAAGATATAAATAGATAACATCATTAATCATGTATCACGTGTGACATGCTAACAAAAGTAATAAGTCGCTGTTATGAATATGACTGTGTCAGTGATAAGAGCCTCTGTGGAATAATAAACCATAATGTTTAGCTGCTTGACAGGTGGTGGCGCTCGAAAAATTGCTCCAAAAATATTAGCTGGAGTAATTCATTAACTTGATGATTGTCACAAGATGTGGCAACAAATTATTATTATTATATATATATTTTTTAAAGTACATGATTGGAATAAAGAGAGCCGAGGACGCTACGGGATCATTCAAATTACTCCTAACAAAATGCAATAATGTTTAATAATGAACATTATATAATAATAATAATAATAATCATTTCTCTGAGTCTAACCGAATCACTTTTCCATGGCATATCCCCTGCAATACTGCAACATAGCAATATCCCTGTATTGTCGTTGCAGCTGGATAAATAGGCTTTTTCACGACTAGAGACATTGCAAATCCTAAATGCAGCACACAGTTTCATTATCAAACATCCCAAATCTATGCACAGGCAGTGCACAGGCTGAGCCGTGCCTTTTACAGATAAGAGCAACAACAGGTTAAAGCTCACCCGGAATGAATCAGACGCCTTCTGCGCACATTTCAGCCTTTTAAATCCACCATCCTCGCCCATAACGCGCTTATCAGACGTGCTGTGGCTTTTTGCCCGGATCCATTGAGGTGGTCTCTGGCAGCAGTGTGTGCGTTGGTAGCGCTATAGACGCACGCACGCGCGCGCGCGCACAAACACGCACGCACAAACGCGCACAAGCGCGCGCACACACACGCGCACACGCACAGAGAGAGAGAGAGAGAGAGAGAGAGAGAACACTCACACACATACGTACGTGAGTAATGAAAACTCTAACCAAGCTTCACAAATATAAGGTCTGGAAAAGCAAATAATGGAGTCTGGTAGAAAATGAGGTAGTAAGTGAAAGAAAGGAGGTCCAGAAGGGAAGAAGTCCAGAAGTCAAAAGGGAACAAAGTCTGGAAGGAAGGAAGGTCGGAAGTCCAGAAGGGAGGAAGGAAGTTTGGAAAGAAGGGAAGAAGTTTGGAAAGAAGGGAAGAAGTTTGGAAGGAAAGAAGGAAGGAAGAAAGAAAAAGGAGAGAAGTCCAAAAGTCCAAGAGGAAGGAAGTCCAGAAGCAAGTTTAGAAGGTAGGAAGGAAGGACGTTCGGAAGGAAGGGAGGACAGATGTTTGGAATAAGGGAGGAAGGGAGTTTGGAAGGAAGGGAGTAAGTAAGTCAGGAAGGAAGGGAGGGGAGGAAGAAAGTCCAGAAGGAAGGAAGGAGTTCTGCAAGGAAGGGAGAAGGAAGGAAATCCTGAATCCAGACGATCTGGAAGTTCAGAAGGACTGAATCTTGTTTTTTCTAGGCATTTTGAAATGCATATGCTGTCTAAAGCAAAATATGAGTTATGGAAACCTGACCGGAGCTTTTTTTTGTAATTCTCTTTATAAACCTGCTGTTAGGGCCGGGCGATGTACCTTATTTACCGGTACTGATTCCCGTAAAGGTATGCGTTTTTGCAATTCCTTCATCAACTGTATTTTTCCGTTACATATTAAAAGTCGCTGTGATGCAGCAGTGCAGGTGTCGGATGCAAGAGCGGACTTTAACGATTTAACCGAAGCGTCAAACAAAAGGGCGAAGCGTAAAATCGAAGTGAGACAGACAGCTCGAGCGAACAGCAAACCCAATATCACGGAGCAAAGACGGATTCAGTAGCGTGTGTGTGATACTGAGAGGTGATTGAGAACAGGTGCGTGTGTGCGATCAGCAGTCCGGTGATTGCGAACGAGGGTGCGTGTCTTGTGAAGGATTGTGGGAATTAAAGTCAGTGTTCCGTATTGAAGCATGTGGGGACGTGAGACGCTGAGGATTCTGGGAAACGGAGTTCATGTGCTCTGTGACGGTTATTCATTGCAAAAATATGAAAGAATTTGCCACGTAACACTTAAACAATTTCATAGAATTTTTTTTTTTTTTTTAAGTGAAAATATACTTATGTGCACTGACTTATTTTAAGGCGAACTTGGAAGTTTCTTTCCCCCCCCCCCATTTCATTGTAAACTCAGAAGCTTGGAATTTTTCTTTAACCCAGATTTGCAGGTTGCATATATGTTTTTTATTGTTCAATTTTTGTAATTAAATACTTTGTAGTTTCTCCACGGTTCAGTGTAATAAAAATCCTGAAAAGTATAAATGCTGTATTTTGATTGATCCGTGTTCTTCTACAGAATATTTTACTCTTATTTATTTTTAGCACGTGCAAAGAGTCAATAATCTGAATGGAGATCAAACTTTTGAGTTGCTGTCCTTAAGGGATAAACTCCTCATGCAAGTTGCTTTGGAAAATAAAATACCGTCAAATACCGTAATACCAAATTTTTCAATAATGTAAAAATAAATACCATGATATGATATCTTGGTCATATCGCCCAGCCCCATCTGCTGTAACTGATACGATATAGAAGGAACTGTAACATGTGTGATAAGGTGTGCTGGAGAGACCATGTGACCTGTGGACGTGGTGTGTGTACGGCTTGTTCTAGACCAGAGCAGAGTTTATCAGCCACTGCCATCTCATCTCTCTACTCAGACAAGACTGAACTGATGTCTGTGTACATCTCTATGAGCCCTACACACACACACACACACAGTTGAGAATAAAATACTTCAACATGTAGGCAAGAGGAAGAACCTATGACCCTGAAGAGGGGGGAAACTGTGTGAAACAGATGTGCGAGTGTGTGTGTGTGTGTGTGTGTGTGTGTGTGAGAGAGAGAGACAGCTCGAGAGGGGGAGGGGAAGCAAAAGCGAGACAGACAGAAAGACTGCATCAGAACTACATCACATGCACTCACCTTGTTTTTAAAGTAGACCTCTATGGGCATTAAAAATCCTGCATAGCCCGACTCCTCGACTTTATACGGCGGGTCCTTACACACTGCAAATCAACACCGCAAAAACACAATCACAACTGTGCTGTTCTTAAATGTCATAGGTCAAACACATCTAACCTTTGCCCTGGGGCTCCAAACCCGTCAGTCCCTGCAGAGTTTAGTTACAACCTAATCTAACACACCTGACCCAAATATTCACACACTCCTGAAGACTGACGGCTGGAGCCGGTGTGTTACATGAGGCCTGGAATAAAAGGCAATGGGATCAGCTCTATGTATTGAAAATGTAACCAAGTCTATTATAAAGCGTATAATGGTTGCTATGGTGAGGCTTTCTGTAAGGAGAACGTCATTATATGGAACGTATTTTCTCCGAAATGACTTCCTGGCTAAGCCACTGGAGGCCACACCCCCTTCACTGGAGGCCACACCCCCTTCATTAGCGGCTGTCCCTCCTTTCGCTATAGTTTGCGCGGGACACAATTACGTTAAACTGAATATACTTCTCTTGCGTTGTATTTACAGATGTACGTGCAGCTTTTCTGAATACATGTTGACGTTTTTCCGAGCTGACACACACCTCTCTTGGGCTTGGGGAAGCTCTCGTGCAGGCGGAAGATGACTTTGTCCACAAAGTGCTGGATGTCGCTGTTCTCTGGCCCTCGCACGAATACCAACCAGTCGTGTGTGAAGCCCTCAGACGTGACCTTCTTCCGTAGCAGAGCGCGGTGGCCCAGTTCCAGCTTCACCTGCACCGTGCACTACAGAGAGAGAGAGAGAGAGAGAGAGAGAAAGAGAGAGAAAGAGAGAGAGAGAGATTAAACTGCAGTCTAATTGGTGGATTCAAATCGGTCTGCTTTAAATAAATAAATAAAAGTGAGTGAGAAATAATAAATGCATGTCTTGTAATTACAGGTTTACATAAAACGACCTAAATAGGCATGTGCCAATATTCATATCACAACAATATTAACGTAATATGATTCACATTACTGCATTAAAAAAAACACTCTAATAACCCTTTAAACTCGCCGGGTCCAGACATTCCTCACAAGGATTATTTGTGTTCGGATTCCGTGACTACTTGCATCACTTCGGTTGGAGGGTCAAAGGGCACCGCGCACACATTTACCACATCAGCTGCATCTGCATCTGCATCTGCTATTGTTCATGTACCTGTACGGGCTTTCTCCCGTTTGCTAGCTAGTTAGCAGGTTTTAAACCACAGAGCTGGCGCAGTCCCAAACCGCGTCCCGCAATGATGACGCATTTTCCGTTTAGGGCGGTACCGTTTACACTACAAATGTGGCCATAGTGCTTCCCTGACCACCTCCCAATGTAGTCTGAATGACCCATATCATCCCGTTTACACGTTTAGCGCTGACCACCTGTGATCCGATGACTCGAGACGCGCGTTAATATCAGGTGTAAACGGGGCCGTTTGAGCAACCAACCTGCATCACGGGACATGGTCAATTTAGCATGTGACCTACCACAAACCTTGCATGCAAATAAACTGGGGCACACCTTGCCCCGCACAGTGCAAACCATTATTTTGTCTTCCTGATAGCAAATGGTCAGACGTGGGGAAGTTTGCCTTGGCATTTGTTATTAAGAGTTTTTGAAACGGGACATTTAAAAACTGTGCAATATCCACGTTAGGGTTGAAAAATCCACGTTAGGGTTGTGTGAATGTTTTTGAATTATTCCAATAAATGAATAAAATCATGTGTCTCGGTAGCTGTTGATATTTTAGGCTGAAAATAAAACCAGCTTTTCACGAGCATTAAACAATTCGTGTCGTGCGTGTGCCGTTTTAGCTGCAGATCAAGTCAGCAATAAAAATTCCCCATCAACAAATTTTTAACAATCAATCAATGTCGTTCGTTTAGTCGACTGATTGTTGCAGCCGCAGCGTTGAACGTCGCTTTACATCCCGTAGCCGACGTGAGACGACTGGCGAGATTCAGGACTCATGCTGGGCATGATGGTTAAACTGGTGCCAGGCAGCGTGAAGCCTCAGTGGGAGCTGAGAGCGAGTGTGAGGGCGAGTGTTTACAGCCTTAAAGGCATTAGAGGGACAGAAAGGACAGGACTGACGCCAGTGAGAGGATTGGGCTGGCTTTCTTTCTGTCTCGCCCTCTCCCTCTCCTCTAATCCGTGCCGAGTCTCATCCTCTCTGTCTCAGAGGGACTAAACAAAGGCATGCAGGACATGGACAGGCCTTGTCTGGACTCTGCGCTCCTCCTCCCTCCCTTTCTCTCCTTCACTGGCTCCTTTTGCCAGGATCCCCTCATTATTAGTGGCTTTAGTTTTTCCTGTTGATGGCACCAAGCGACCTGACAGCTGGTCAATGCGGGCAAAAATAACGATTACGACGAGTTCACACAATTATGTTAAAAAAACATGTGCATTTTAAACTAGACGTGTATTTGGATTGTAATAGTGCCGATAATCGGCTATATGGCACACGGATATGTGATATAATCAGCCTAGGCATGCTCAATACTGCTATTGTTGCCACTGTTATATTCAGATGGCAGCACAAGACAGCGGTCTTTTAAGGAGCCTTACTAGTGAACGCAATCCCATAATTCTGTTCACTTATGGCCCTATTTATTTATGTAGGTCCTGCTGTTTCGGGTTTTTGCTTCATCGCATATGCAATCAGGACAGTTTCCCTCTTAAAGACAACGTGAAACGGAAATTCGAACGTGACGTATTTTCCGGGTGAAATGGCATGTTTGGGCAGGCGAGATTTAACTGGCTTGTGAAAAGTCAATCGGTATGAAATTAGTTTAACAAAACAGACCAACATTGGCCCGTCACATTCACACCACGCCTGAATTATATGGATGCACCGAAAAATTTCTGGTCCCAAAAACAGCCGAAAGAAATTACACTTTCTGTTTTGAGCTGAAAATTTGACCAAAAAGGTTCAGGTAAAGACTTCTGTACACGATTGTGTAGTATGAAAAACATAGGGCCTGAAATTATTGGGGCCTAGATGTTAATCCAAGTCTCACAGATGAACATACTGTAATTTTAAAAGGTTTTATATTTATTGCTATTTGTTTTATTGTTTTAAGTAAGAAAAAAAAATAAAAGACTGACTTTTCTATAAAAAAAGAAAAGAAAACGTTTTTTCAATAACTTGTAGTTGTATTCATTGATAAATGCATTTCAGGCGTAAAAACCCCCCAAAAGATCTGTACAATTTATGCAACAGTACTAAAATACAATTAATAATAATAATAATAATAATTAAATCCAGCACTTTCCCCACCTAACAGTTTTTATTTATTTATTAAATCAAATTTATTTATTTTTTTTTCGTTTTTTTGTCCAGTGTGCCCTGAATATCGGTTTCGGCCAAGAATTTTTAATTCCGGTGCGTTGCTCCTGAATTACAAATGCTAACTCACTAATCTAAGAGAAGAAAGATCAGGAGGGCTCCTGTGAAAAGTGGACGATTAAAGAGAAAGAGATGAAACCAGACACCAAGGGCATGTAAACCACCACCACGTGGGACAAGAGACTGCAGGCGTCCACCAATCAGCACGAGAGCTTAACGTCTCTAAACACACTTCAAACTGGGAGGATATTCAGAGTTACTTCATCACCACTACTAAGGGTGTGACGCTATCCCAGAGTTTCCTCTGCCATTGTAAATGTACAGGCGGGCCACTTAAGGGCTTTATTCGTCAGTGTAATGGAACGTACCAGATTTTTTAATCCACCTAAAAAAACTTTAGGCTTTTATGCGCTGCAGTGTGTGTGTGTAGCTTGTTAAGCGCTAAAAGCACACAGAGTGACTTTACACTCGCTATAGTCTGCTTCCTGACACCACCTCAGTGTGTGTCTTGTAACATCCCAATTTCTGGACGTTCAGGTGGAAATTTCACGACATCCTCACATGAGGCGAGGAGTTAAATTACGGCAGGCCGTCTCTGTACCTTATGTCAACACAATTAGCTAACTGACGAGTTAGCTATCTAGCAACACACGTGCAGTATCGGCTAGGTTATAAGCATGTTAGCATAGTTCCTTTTGATCACGTGTAGACCCTCCAAATCTGGCGAGATTGTTAAAGGACGGTGTACGCCCCCGTAGAAGCCACAAGTCTGTCTGATTCAACTTTCTTTGTCCTAAAGTGAGACCTCACTGTAACCATGGAAACGGCACAGAACAGTGACCGCCCACTGGTTCCAACAGCGTCTGCCATGCTACAGCGTTAGCTACCTGGCAACCTTGCTATTAAGTTAGACATGCTACAACAATGCAACATAAATGAAAAAAAAAAAAAAAAAAAAAGTATAAACTTGAACGATATCGTAAACAATGCGTGTGCACAACGCTACAATACACACATAGATTTTTTACAAAGCTCTTACATTTATACAAAAATCACTTACGTTGGAGAAAATACGCTGGAAAGATCTCGAGTGCGAAAGGAAAGTGATTCAATGACAATAGTTTGCGATGCTTTACGGGATTAGATTAGAGGTGTGCATCGGGACTGGGATCCCGCGTTTCCCTTCACAGCGGAACCAAAGATTAAGAGTCCTGAAGTCCCGCACCAGCCGACACCGGCACAGCTTCTTTCCCAGGCCATAATCCTCCTAAACAAGGACCCGTCCCACACCCCCCCCTCACTGATGAGTGGCACATGTGCACTTTACAGCATTCAATTCCACAAAACACTCACCGCTCAGACACTTAACTGTACATTCTCTTTCAATATACACATTTATTTTACAGATTCCTGCTTCAATCTCACCAGAATACCAGAGAACTGCTGCTGTAGTCAGAAAGACTGTCTCATGCTCATCCCAGGACTTCTATTCACAACGTGATCATACCAAAACACTCCGTTTACTTTTATCACATTTAGTGCTGTTGCCTTTTCTCTGTATGACTACTAAAGCGACCTATAATCTCACTATCGGGTGTCAGCCAGAAGACGGATTCTCTTCCGAGTCTGGTTCCGCTCTCGGTTTCTTCCTTGTGCCGTCTCAGGGAGTTTTTCCTCGCCACCGTCGCCTCTGGCTTGCTCATTAGGGCTCTAGATCTACATCCGGATTTCTGTAAAGCTGCTTTGTGACAATGTCTATTATTAAAAGAACTATACAAATAAAATCGAATTGAATAGATTTTTAATTGTACCATTTTTGTAACGATTCAATACTTCAGATATAATGGCCATCGCATTAATATGATGCCAATGCATCATTGGACAGTTTTTTTTAACCAGTGGCAGTGTTTATGTGGGATACTGTGTAGTGCTTTTCTTTTGCCCTGTACTGTATTATATTGTAATTGTATTGTTCTACTGTATGTATTAAATTCCTCATACATCTTGTACTTGGTGAATAAAAAGACTCTGATCCTGATGATATTGGGTTTGTACAGTTATTATACCTATTATATAGAACTATTATTACTGCTTTTATTATATTACATCATATTTTATTATTATTAACCATTACTCTTTTTATTTATTCATCCTTTATTTACCCAGGTAAAATCACCACAAGTAGCTACAGAACAATTCGACCATTTCATAACAACCAGTATTAACACACAAATCAGAGTCTGTTTCAAAACATCTGAACGATTCAGAGTTACAGTCTTAAAGTTGGAGAAAATAAAAAAAATTACAAAATCAGTAAGCACAATCTAACTTTCTAATTTGGGACATCCTTTGAGAGACCTACATTTAGTAACTGATCTCAAGGCTTTGCAGTTTGCTTTGTCTGATTATCTTTCAACGTACAGCTGTGTGACGTCCTTCACTAGCTTATCGTAGAGCAGATTAACACACAACGCACCGCACGCCGATGAGACACGCGGAACATTTCCCCCCCCCCAGACATCAAAGGACCCGAGCTTTCTCAGAGAGCGTACAAGCGCCTTCTTGAAAAATGCGTTTCAACCGTGTTCATCTGTAAACAGCAGCTTTCCATCTACAATCTATCAATCAAGAGTCTATGACACTAAACTCTCATGAGTCAGAGAACTTTCTGATGTGTCACCTTCCTCGAAAAAGGTGGCCCACAAGATGATTTAGTTTCTGATTGAGATGAAAGGTCAGACGGATTTTCGCTAAACAGAAAACAAAACTATACCGGCGTTCTACAGATTAGAGAGGCGGGAAGAGCTTGTGAGGACGACGGCACGACCTGCAGAGTTTGGGACGAGGCCAAGAGGATCAGCCACGTTACTGAAAAATCAAAGACGAGCCTGAGTATTAGATTTCATTTCTGAAGACCTTGACTACACAGCCGGGGGTGCGAATTTAAAAAAAACATTATTATTATTATTATTGTGGTTTCAAACAAGTATACACACTACCAGTGCAAAGTTTGGACACACCTGCTCATCTTCATTTTAATATTTTCTACTAGTGTAGAATAATAATGACGACATTAACACTATGAAATAACACGTATGGAATTATGCAGTGACCAAGAAAAGTGTTCAACAAATCCAAAACTAGTT
>JAOUQW010028506.1:0-11062 GCA_028565825.1 Olivaichthys viedmensis
AAAGGCTACGCTAACTCAGATAACCACTCTGTACAATTGTGGTGAGCAGAAAAGCATCTCAGAATGCACAACGTGTCAAACTTTGAGGCGGATGAGCTACAAAGGGAGGCCCTACCCAGTATTAGTATATTATTCCTAATAAAGTGCTCAGTGAGTGTATTTTAAATAACTAAAAGTAGTCTTTGGGCTGCTGGGCAATTGCGCTTGTCTGTAATAGGTAGATTGTACATTTTCATTTTAGTTTGTGTTGCATCCACATCTTCTCTGGTGAATTCATCAGGAAAAGCCAATGTGAATTTGACTGGTACTACAAAACAGTTATTAATTTTAATATAAATGTTATTCCATGTTTTGACCTACAGTAACAAGAGTTTTAATATGTAGACATGGTGGAAGTACGCATCACATTAGGCTTGCATGCAGGAACAGCAGCAGACTGTCCACAGAATAATTTTCCTATTCAAACTAGGAAGACAAGCTGCGGCAATACTCAAATTGTAAACGACACAGTAGTGTTAACCCAGTAAACCTTTCTGAAATATCTATGACAAAATCTTCAGGTAGCAGTTTTAACTTACAGTTTTAACCTTACTTTTCCTAGTCTTACAGCGACATGGCTTAAACCAAAAGATTATAGTGTTTTAAATGAATGTACTCCCCCTGGACATAGTAATTAAGTATAACCTTGTGTACGTGGACAAGCCAAAGGTGTTGCTTTCATTTATGTGAAATTTAGCATTACAGAAAAAACACAGTAAAGCACTCAAAATGAAGTGCTATATAAATAAAGATGATTCTCATTATATTATGTTCTATAACTGAAACCTTGTCCTATACATAATTAGGTAATGCCACCACTTGGTATCAAGACACATTTAGCAGACACCCTTACCCAGAGCACAGGGTCAGGTTAAGAGCTTTGCTAAACGGCCCGACAGTGGAAACTTGGCAGTCCCGAGGCTTGAACCCATGACCTTCTAATCAGTCGTCCAGAGCCTTAAGCGCTAAGCCACCACTGCCATACCAAGACACTTTATATGGCATTATTTACTTTTATACAGCGTTATTTAAGTGATTCATGGGTTGGATATATTTGGATGCTCACTTCCCAGGAAGCCAACCTCGATTACGGTTTGTATTTCCAACTTGAGAGGGGTCAGTCTGCAGCCTGCAGGACTACATGGAGCGCCCATTACACTCAGCGGCCACGTTAGAGACATCACTATGTAAAGTTATACATCACATATGAAATGCTTAATGAACATGTTCATGTTCCTTGTAAATGTTCTAGTAGTGATGTTCTTGTAGTAACCTGACTTAGCCTTACTCATTAATATCTATGTACTGTATATACAGCATTTGCTGTGTATTACTAAACTTTTTTTAAGTAGGTGAGTAGAGAGTATGGAATCGATCAGTGTCACTTATTCTCTGTAGTTTCATGACATCTCAGAAAACAGCACAGCAAATATGCACCCTGGCAGAACAGACATATTCCTCATTCCTCAGACATGCAAGTATGTAGATTCCTTTATTATATTAACGTATTAAACATTCAAGCCACAAAGCTGTTCAGTTCTTTTACCAGTGCCTTGGTGGACAGATTGACATTTTAACAAACAAATTCCTATAGACCAAGGTTAGCAGCATTCTATTTCTTACTTGTTAGTCCATTCATGTTGATTTTTCTGTTCAACGTTTGTCTTGTTTACTTTAAAATTACTTTACAAACAGTAGAGCGGTCTAGTTTTATGTGGTGCATGTTCTTTCAATACCGATATATATTGCAATAACCAAGTTATGTTTGAAATTACATTTTAAGTTAAAAATTGAGCAGACAAAAAAAAAAATTCAGTTTCTGTTTTGCAGTTTGTACTAGATAAGGCTTTAAGACAGCTGCTTCATCAGCGGAGAGCTCAGTTGAAGAGGATGGAGGAGAGCAGAGGGGCCATCATGAGGAGGAAACTCAGTGTGAAGCTCTCAGCACTGTTACACAGGTTCCCCTCACAGCACTTCAGGCCTGCAATGGCAATTCCCTGTATGTTAAATGATCCACTCTGCTCACAGAAGCTCTTGGTTGTGCATCCTTTCATTGACAATTTCATGATTCCTTGATCAACTGAGAGAGGTAAAATAAAATAAAGAATAAACAAAAGGTCAAACTCAGTAACAAACCATATATTAATAAATCTTACAACAGTCTCTCACAATCACAGCTTAGTGACTCTGTAGTAGTCATTTTTTATTGTTTTAAAAAATGAGCCAACAAGTTTTAGGGCGGTAATGGGGTTAGTGCTCTAGTTTTTTATAAAGTCCTTTTATATGAGTTCCAACTAAATCATTCTTGCTCATTACAATTCCTGCACATTTTGCATAATATCAGATTTTAAAAGTTTTAAATTCAGAGATTAAGAGCATTGTTCACTGGATGCAATGTAGCAGCGATCTTCATATCCCACACAGTTTACAGGCCCTGGGCAGACAAAAAGATCACATTTGTAACACTTTTTTCCATTGGTGGACTGCAGCAGAAAAGCTGAAGAGGAAGAAAAAATACAGTCAACTCCAGAATTATTGACACCCTTCATGAAAATGAGGAAAAAATGACTATATTAGATGAATAACACATATAATAAGTGATATTTTTAGCTTAATGGGGACAATATTTGTTTAAACAATTTTTTGTTTGTTTTTTTAAGTAGTGTATTTTTTTTTGTTCTACAAAACACTGGTTTCAAAACTACTGTTGAAACTAAGTATCAATTTAACACAGATTTGGATTTAGCAAATGGACTAATAGGTGAGAAAGCACCCTGAGATCATTTCGTGTTCCCGCAATGATGGATGGATTGGGGGGCAGTATGTTCACACATTTTTTTCCTGGCGACTGTTCTACACTCTAAAGGAAAAAATTGTTAAATTTAAAAAAACAGGTTCTTCCCATAAGGATTCTTTGGTTGACCCTCTGATTGTCTCACATGTCACCAAAAACAACAATAATTTAGAAATCAATATCATGGAGACAAAACTACTTACTATAATTATTCTACAAATTACAAATACATATATCAGTGATGAAATATTATCTGTTTATCTGGACTCCATGAGATCATCTAATTTTCTGCTTGTAATTTGTAATCTTTTGGTAATAGCATACAAATAAGAAAATAATCGCCAGTGATTACAAAAAATAAAAAATAAAAAACATTGGTCATTTAAAAGTGACAGTGAAACTTTCTCTTTGTTTTACCTGGCAGTTTTGGGCTTTTGCAGATATCAGTTCTGCAGCATTTGGCACTGATTATCTTTTTCACCATTCCCAATTTTAGCAACTCAATCTGACACAGCTCTGGAGCACGGCAAGTTCATTGAATGCTATTTAAAACTACAGCCACAATACAGGAAATACCTTACCTTCAGAAGAGATAAACATACATATTAGCACCAGTGTAGTAGCTTGCAACCTCATTGTTGATGGATTGAAAAAGTTGTGAAAGTTAAAGGGAAGCAGGCTGTTTTAAGATAATGAACATTGGGGTGAGTGCATGGGGGTGGGATTTATTGCACACTCCCTAATTCCGCTTTACTTTCACTTCTTTGAAAGTGACCACTTTGAGCCCGTCAATTCTTTGAAACAGCTTTACCACTCAACAAGTATTACAATGCTTTGGAGTCTTAGAAGGACTAATTGTACAGTGCTGATAGAAAGTCTATTTAGTATTTAATACCTTTTGCTACAGTGAAACATATTGGTACTGTTTTATTCTCATCCTATCAACGGTAACTAACAATATTGAAGTGAAATGTTTTTGAGTTCTCAAATGAATAAAATTGTGCCCCAGTGTTGGTTTGTTTGTGGTCTCGTCTAAAGAAGACAAGCACACAATTAAATGGATAATCTGACCAAGCAGACTACAGCTCAGTTTAAGTTCATACAGTTCAGTCTCTGTTATGGATAGACCCATATGGAAGAAAAACATCCAAATTTATATAATATTCCTCATGTCCAATAGCACTATAGTCTTGGCACTGAAATTCCAAATAAATTTCCTGGATGTCAACATAAATAAAACCTACATAAAATATTTGTAATTGGGTTAATTTATTAATATGTACATATACATAAAAAATTTATGTAGGCCTAAATATAGTTTAGTGATGTGAAATCTAATTGTATGTCATGATAAAAAAACTATGAACGCTAGCCAGTATTAAACAGACTAGATATAAAGAGAAATTAGATATCGTAGGACTGACGGCTTGCCCCTTTGATGTCCCAGATGATTTGTTGATGAATGATTCAACACAATGGCCGAAGATATCCTATTCTGCATATATAATTACTTGATAAAATCACCAGGTACCATTAATAACAATGTGGCTATATGTTCTTACTCAATGAGTTAGCTGATTGTTAGCTGACCGACTGTAATACACTCGGCAGCACCCCACCCAAAGAACTCAGCAGACCTAGGGTAAGTTTGGCAGTAGGCCGTTTTGTGGAATTCTTGTCACGCCTCGTACTTGCAACTTAGCTTGGCGCACGCCTTCCTCTCAACCACCTGCCCTTTTTCCAACGTGCCAGTCTGCAAAAAGGGAGAGAGAAATCAAGTGAGAGCCGTTTGGATCACCACTGGACCGGGTCTGGTGCTCCATTTTTAGTAAGATCAGTCAGCGGGCTAATGAGATCAGAATAATTAGGTACAAGTAAAAGCCCAGATTTCATTTGGAGACAAGGGAATCTGCCCTTGGTCAAATTCAGGGTCAAATAAAAATGAGCAATGCTCAGCCAATGCAAAAACTTTTCAATACAAGGCCTTGGATAGGCATCAAATTGCAAAATTGTGTTCATGGGAATCCACACAGGACCGGACGGCCCATCTTGCTTGGGCACAAGCAGTTATTGTGTGATTGTTCTATTACCCCCATCTATAGCATTTTCCCCAATTTCTCCTAACACAGTTTTCTTTTGTGTTTAGGCAACCTTTACAACTGGCTGCACACTACAACTACAAGCTATACTTTTTGTCTTTAAACTCAATTTGGAGTGGCACTAGAGGTGTGCACATTCCTGTGAATATACTTCACCTTTACCTTGCAACCCCATTCCAATGCCTTATCTTAAATCAGGTCTGTGGATCAGGTTCTGCCTGAATCGCCTCAGCCAGAGAGTCAGGCAGGGACTAGAAGGCTCTTGGGGATGGCTTGATCCTCGGCCTGTGTTACTGCCTGATGTTGCTGCTTTTGCAGGTTCACCAGTGACTGGGCGATGTGTGCAAGAAGACTCTGTTCTTTGCCAACGTTACATCGTTCTTTGAGCAAACCCCGGGTTTTGGCACCAGTGTAACAAAATTGGCAGAACACAGCCGACCCAGGGTAGGTTTCATAGTGCAGCGTTTTTGTTCAATGTTTGTCACGCCTGAGGCACATAGGAAAAGCAAAGTCATATAAAATAAAACAAAACTGCATGGCTTTCCAGTTTGTCTTATACTTGCAACTTACTGACATTACTTCAGACATGATATGTTTGTAGCTATAGCTAAGCAAATTGTCTGTGAAAACACATACATTTCTTGTGACCTGTAGCTTTCCTGAGATGTTCAGCATCTATAAACACTGAAGGTGAAAAAATGAAGTGCAAAGCATGAAATTTGCATGTAAGCGCAATGCCATGATGCATTATACTGGAGATGCGATGTTTTGGGGTCTGATAACTCTAAGCTGTTGTTGCCAAGGCTTATTCAACATCAACAAGATTAGCTCACACATTTAGATGCATTATGTATATTTTTATTTAGTCTAACAGCATACTAATGTAATGTGTGCAGCGTAATAATGTGCTCACTAGAGTAACATTACTACATGCACCACTTCCCTATGAAGGAGCTGCTGCATGTTAGAGATACAGTTGTAGTCGCATGATGGTTTCAATCACTTCTATTTAGCCAACACACACATCAAAGAAGGAGAAAGGCTTTGGGAAGCCACTGAATGCAAAGTGCATTTGTAAAGTGATATGGCTTTCTATTTAAGAAGGAATTAACATTATTGCATCTGCGTTTTGGAAAAAAACATTTTGGAAATTTGAGATGGTTTTTTTCGTCAACTAAATCTAGACTAAAACTAACAATAAAATATGACTAATACTATTACTATTACTATTACTATTATGTATTACTATTACTATTATTAAATACTAAATCCAAATTAGCTGTCAAAATTAATGCTGCAAACTAACCAAAATGTGGGCCCAATTGAATTCATTTGAAATCTCAAAAGCTTTTTACTTGAACATTAGTTACCTTTTATAAGAGAAAAATAAAAGAATTTGGATAATTTGAGAACTCACAAAAGCAAATTAAAAGCACAAAAAAGTAAAGTGTGGGCACACATTACAATTTTATGACCTTGATCTATATAAATATTTCATGGCCTCGCCCATGCTCTGTAGAATGATGAGAGAAGCAGCTTGATTTTTTAAAATTAAAAGTCACCAAAGGCAATCCAGCAAAAGCAGCTGCAAGGGAAAAAAGGCAGCAAAAATAGCTGAATTTCACTGAATTTAGGTTTTTTTCTGTAAGGCATGACTACGTCAAGTTGTATTACTTATGTGTGGCCTCAACAGTCTTACCAGATATACAATTTAATCCCAACTAAAAAGGTACCTTTCTATAAGGAAACAATCAGGATTTACCAAAGGTTCTGGTCGATTTCGTAATGCACGTACTGCGAAAGCCCTTGTTATTTTAATTGTGTCTGTGTTAAAGGGTTGCTTACAAAAGAATGAAGTGGGCGTGGTTGGGAAAAAATTTATGTTTATTGTTAATTTTATGTTCTAATACTAACTTGACATAGCCCTCATAATTACTAAAATAAGCATCCATAAATGTCTAAAAATATGCATATGCTTTGCATGAGTTGCCAAAGTTTTTCTTTTAGAAGGTGAATGGAGCTCATAGAATTGATTAGTTTCACTTTGGGTTTTTTGTTGACTCTCGGAAATCTGGGCTGACATTCTTCAGATACATAAAGGTTCCATTATTATATAAACGTATTAAACAAGAACGTTTACAAGAAGAAGAAGAAGAAGAAGAAGAAGAAGAAGACACCTTTTATTGTCACATATACAAGTACAGTACAGTGAAATTCTTATTTCGCATATTCAAGCTTATTAGGGAGCTGAGGTCAGAGCGCAGGGTCAGCCATGATACAGCGCCCCAGGAGCAGAGAAGGTTAAGGGCCTTGTTCAAGTTTACAATAAACTGTTCTAAATCTAGTTTAATATGGTGCATGTTCTTTCAAAACAGATTACCATCAGACAGTCTCCAGACTGAACAGTGGCACATATGACAGACAACCAAGTTATATTTGAAATAGTAATACAGCAGAGTTGACACTAAGAGAAACTAGGTAAAAACGATTTCTATTTCTGTGTTTCATTTTGTAATCTTGTAGTAAAATAAAGCTTTAAAGGAGCTGCTTCATCAGCGGAGAGCTCAGAAGAAGAGGATGGAGGAGAGCAGAGGGACCATCATGAGGAGGAAACTCAGTGTAAAGCTCTCAGCACCGTTACACAGGTTCCCCTCACAGCACTTCACATTTGTTATCACGATTCCCTCCCTGCTTAATGATTCAGCCGTCTCGCAGAGGTTCTTGGATACGCATCCTTTCACAGACGATTTATTTCCCCCTAGTTCAACTGAGATAGAAAAAGAGAGACAGAGAGAAGGAGTAAATCGAAAGTTTGGAAAAAGGGGCAAAAATCAGAAACAAACCAGTTTTAATTAATCTTACACAAATAATTGTTAATCATCACAATGCTCCCTTGATTACATGCCAGACCAATCATCAAGTCTTTTTAACATCTGAACACACTTGATCAGCCAATAACAGTCTAAGCTCTTTATGGTGTGCTGTACTAAGCTGCTCTCAGTTTTTTAAAAGCCCAAAGCAACATTGGAACGAGTGAGTTAACCGTTAGGTGACCTTAGCACTGTGTTAGTGTTTTTAATGGTTTTTGGATTAACTGTAGAAACACAGCACATGCTAGATGGTGGGGCTGAATATGTAGGTGAATTGTTTTAACTTGAAGTTATTATGTTCAAGAAAGTTTAACCTAACTTTTAAAATCGACACTTTCGCAGTACTTCCACAAAATGGAGATTCAGGGAGCGTTACGTAAAATAAGCCCAACGGCTTAAACCTATCATGGTGCAATATGCAAATTACTAAAGGATAACAAGAAACTTTTCGCTTCAGAAAACTGACGTGATAAACTAGATTTTGAATGTCCAAAATGTCACGCGCCTGGTTGCGCCACTTCACCCACGTCAGTGCGGATGCTTTGATTTCTAGCCATGAAAATAGCAACTGGGCAAGAACAAGAAAAAATTATCTTACGCCTAACCAAATTAGCAAAATGCTACCAATATAATAGTAAACTATGCTTACGCTTGCACTAAAATAGAGCCTCATCATGTTCCAATATATAAATGCAGGCCCACAGAGACATTTGCAATTTGTGAAGCACCTACTGTATGTGGGCATGTGTGGGAATGGGGGCATTATCAATTAGCATACTACTAGAATCTAGATTTCTTGAAAAGGTTTAAACATGTTGACCTTTTTCAGCCAATAAGCTCCCAGCAAAGGAAAATCTGCATCTTCCTCTCTTTTTTTTTCTCCTTCAGATGGATAAAATTGTACATTTTAATTTGAATTTTAAATGCAGAGATTAGCATATGCATTGTTCACCTGATGCAGTGACGCAGCGATCTTCAATTCCCTCACAGTTCAAGGTTTTTGAGCAGTTATTGTCATCACAGCTCTGACACATTCTCCCATTGATGGGCTGCAGTGGAAGAGCTTCACAGAGGAAAAAAATAAATCAATATAACTTTTTGCGTCGGTGCTTGTCAACTATAATTACTCCAACAACATTTAGGACAGTCATTAAACTAAAAAGTGTCAACACACATTATTTCCTTTTAGTGATTTTAATATTTTCTTTGTATCAGCTGAATGTAACTAAAACATTTTTTTTTATACATTTCAATACTGACAATAATAGAAAACAAGCCTGCTAATATACAAAAAAAAATATTACCATACATACAACATAACATACAAAAAAGAGCAATTGCTAAGGATAAAATAATAACTTTTAAACTGAACATTCAATCCTCCATCTGCTTTGAAAAGCTCTTTGTTTTACCTGGCAGGATTTGGCTGTTGCAGAGATCAGTACTGCAGCATTGGCCATTTCTGGTCAATTTTAATGTTCCGATGTTTAGGCTCTCATTTAGACACAGGCCTGGCACGCCACAAGTCTTTATACTAATGTCTGGCAACTTCGTACCACCTTTAGAACATTACACATGTCAGTATGATTAGGAAATCTAACATAGACGACACAGAATTGTACTTGAATTGTATTTATATATTACATATAACATTGAGGGACACAACAGATACCTACTGTATATTTTATTCATAAGGAAAACTCCACAGATTAAAGTAATAACATCTACAGGATGTTCATATATACTAGGGTTCAAAAGTGTGGAATCACTAAACTCTTCTACAATGTAGTAGATATAATATAAACCACACACCAAAGGGTCTTTTTAGAGGTTTTATTTGGTATTTAAAGTATTTTGAGGAAAAAGTTATTTAAAAAGTGAAATGATAAAAATGTAATGATAAAGGAGAAATGACTCTACATTTTTATATTAATGTCACTCTCGATGCTACAAAACTTTCATAGTCATTTTGGAGACATCATTCTGGACACATAATGTTTTACAGCTTTCTACAAATGACTTGAAACCTAAAGTGCATAAACATAAATATATATACTGTCCTTACTCGTGAACACAGAAATGGTTGCACTGGCGCACGAGCCTGGACAGTCTAAATCTGTACTTGTTATGCACCCTCCAGATTCCGATGGTAAACACTGGTGACATTTCAGTGACAGCGCTAAAAGAAAAAATGAGAAGTAAAAAACAGACTGTCGCATAAAGAAGCAAATGAAAACTTAAAAACATACGGTTGTACAAATGCACATTGATACTGTATTTAATTATTTCATATAATTAACCTATATACACCAAGGAATCACTCCAAAACAAACACTGCTTTGTTAAAATGAAATGCCATTTAAAATATACATTTAAAATTTGTGAGATTCCTTACTTTTGGTGAAAAACACACAGATGAGCAGCAGTGTAATTTGCGTCTTCATTGTTGATGGATTGGAGAAGTTGAGAAGGTGAAGCAGGTTGGATCAGGTATGAATCAGCTGTAAGAAGATGTGCAGTTTTATAACAATGCAGATTACCATCAGACCAAAAGAATGCATGTAGGATTGGTGCATGGAGGAAGAGATTCATTGCACATTCCTTAATTTGCATTTCTTTCATTTCTTTGAAAGAGACTTTGAACCTGCCCATTCCTTGAAATAATGTTAGAATTTTACATTACAGTGCTCCGGAGTCTTAGAAGGACTAATTGTACAGTGCTGAACAGGAAGTCTGTTTAATTGTTTGATACCTTTTGCTACAGTAAAACGTATTGAAACTTTTTTATTTTCATCTTATTACCAACAAAATGCAAGTCAGAGTTTTTACTTTAGTTTACTTTTTATTTACTTGGAAGGTTCTTTTATCTAGACATTATTTTAAACTGCAGCACAAGTGCACCACTGCATTTATATAAAATAGTGCATTTTGTGCGTTTGCAAAAAGCTGAAAGTGATGGAGACATAAAAAGAAGCATAAAACATTTTTAAAAAGACATACATTGAAAAAGGTCTTAAACGCTCAAAGTGAAATGAAGAGAGCATTGGGAAATACTCAGAAGGAGTAAAATAAAAGAGACAGTAAACAGATAATATCTAAGAATTCTGATGAATTGTACAAAAGTCACAATTAGAAAGAAAATGTTATTGTAACACCAGCATAGGAGCATGGAATTGAATGTTCGGTAACACTTTACTGTAGGGCAGTGTTCAGAAGTCTACATGACACCTACATAAGCCCTTCATGACAACTGACATAAA